>QXVZ01005979.1:0-10952 GCA_008931825.1 Phallusia fumigata
AAACTTCAATAATTTACGGAAGAAATTTTGTCCAACAAAGTATTTGGAAAAAAGGTCATTTTTCGTGATGTTAAAGAAACGGTTGGGGCAAAAGTGCTCTTACCAAGTCCTAGGTAAGGGGAACTATAATGACTAAGAACGGATCCAAGATTCATTTGTGGTTTTACTATCAAAATTTAAACTATGGAGCTGGTATCAGGATTAATAAAAAACGAGTGCAGAAAACGTTACGAACCATCTACGGCTTTCAGTCGTTTAATATTATGCGTATTTTTAGCTGATGATTCCAAGTCGCGAAGATTGTCCTGACGGCTGGACAAAGGAGTACACGGGTTATATAATGACTGGAGGCTACTCCGACACAAAGCATTCATCCAATTACATTTGTGTGGATGACACACCACAGGCTATACCTGGAACACAAGGGGATCAGAAAGGAGCTTTTCTCTATGCCGCTGAAATAGATTGCGGATATAACACCCCTTGTGAACCGTATGTTGACGGAAGAGAAATAAGATGTGTTGTTTGTTCGTATCAGAAATTAGACACACAAATGTAAGCCCCGTTTTCTACGTACATGAGACTTTTTGTGGAGTGTATTATCACCTCTCCATCATATTTAATAGCATGCTTTCATGACAAGAAGTTAAAACACCATTTCAATCAGATTTAGGTCCAAAATGCTAAAAATCTAGTACAGACCGGTGATACTTATTTTATGTACAAAATTGAAATATTACTCAAACGCACTGATTTAGCTTCTTTGGAATCATTGTCTCAAAATTTTCAAACCTATTGATTTTCTGCAGTGTTTTTTACGATTTCTGTGGTGTTTTGTTTTTGTGCAAATCAATGTGTTCAAAAACATTTAGCAAGTGGATCGTGTTGTCGTCACTGTTCTTAAGGTAAATAGTCCTCCATCGCCTTGTGTTATCCAATTTGGTCCGTAAGTAATTGGTTCGTTGGAAAAAACAGGATGACATCAGCAAAGTGCGATTTGCTTGTAAGACTATCTTTAATTCACATCGGGGTACAGCGGATAAAAGTTTGTACAAAAAGCTAGATAACTACTAAATATTACTTTTATAAAGTGTGCAACTTTTATAACTCATAGGTAAGCTAATCACTTCATCTGGTAATACAATTGTAAACTGAAGAAAAATGTTCTGGTTGTAGTAAATAGTTTGCAATATGATTTGTGTTAAACCGAGATCCTGGTTACAGAGTCATCTTCTTTACCTGCAAATCAAAGTTTTTCACAAGATGACCCAACACACAAAAACAAAATGTTTGACAACAAACTCAAGCAACCAATGTCTGAGAGAATTCCACGAATAGAAAAAATAGAGGTTTAAGTGCAATTCCTTGTTTTTTTTGTGAAATAAAACCTAGGAAAACTTTTACTCAGACATTACTTTAAGAAAATTTTAATGTGAATTTTGATAAGGCAGATGGCAGTTTTAAAGTAATTTAATGTTTGCAATTAAAAGCAGTTTTCCTGATAGGTTTGTGGCCTCTGTAGAAATCTTTTTAATTCTTTGTAGTTTTCAAGTTGTTGTATACAAACATCTTAAATTATTTTTAGGTAAAATATAAAGGCAGAGGAATTGATGACAATGCAGTAATGTATCTGAACAAACAACTGTCCACACCTTACCACTGTGCAATGCGTGAGCTTAAAATTTTGATTTTAAAACTACAAATATATTGCTTGCAAACCATGTGCTTCTTGTTTCACCAGACATATCACATGGCCTCATACAATCAGGTGTAAAAACATCACAACAAGATCTCAATCATTTTATTCGTGACAAACATTGGGCCAGAATTTGCAAATGTGAAAATTTTAACATGTACAGTTTGCCAAATAGGCAAAACGAAATCCTAAATACACTGAAAAAAATCGTTGTGCTGGGTGATTTGGATGGAATTGAGTGTTGGTGAAGGTAAACTCTTTTTTGACGCTCTTAAACACCTGACAATTAATTATAGGCTGAACAAAACACATATTTGGCAACGTATAGGTGATGTTTTGTTCGGGCAATGAATATAGCTATTAACGGCTTGTAATGTAAATGGGTGGATGGTAAAAGCGTTGTTGATCACATTTCAAAAAACTTGCGACCGAAACCGAAAAAAAAAAGAAACCGTAGAAATAGGTTAGTCAAACAATAGCTAGGTTCATCACTAATTAAATTCACTGCTTGTATGGTCACCCGTGCGACTTTCTGCTTTTTTCTGAACATTTTCAACTAAATCGATTAAACAATGCAGTGTTGAATGTAAGGTTGAACGTAAGTGTTAGTTGGTCTTCTTCTTCTTTCGTATGGACGGTGTTGTTTCCAGTTCAAATGTCCGCAGCGGTCGAGCAGCCAGCGGGTAGTCTCGTCATCCAATACTGTCAAACCATTTTCCCTACTTGGTGGATATTATGTGGGGCATCGGTTGATTATATGGTCTTCAGTCTGCACTTACAGTCCGCAGTTCAATGTTGGTTGGTGTTTCGGTTTTACTGCGCCCTTTCATCCAGAAAATATCGATTGTATTCAAGAAATGGCTTGAATCGTTGCAAGCAGTTTAATGCGAAACTGAAAAGTCGTGAGTCAAGCTATCGAACAAACGCAAAGTTTACAAGTTTGAACATTGAATAAAGCAAAATGTATGGCTTGGAAGGACTATTTAAGTAGAGTTGTTCGTCCAATTTGAAACCTAACACGAGCCGCTTAGGTGGCTTCGTATGGACATCAAACAATTTTTATCAAACTGGTGCAAACGGGTAAGCAACATCCTTTTAAACCCACGATAAACAACACACATAATGATGTACCAACCCGTTTACCTAAAAAGCAAACATAGTGCGGTTATTAACACTACTGTTTCCTATACATTTGTATAAGAGTTTGTATAATAGAATAACTTATGTTGCGTACTTATTCGATGTAGTGCATGCTAAACTAGTCGTTATTAACCCACATGTTGGTAATCAAAGGGAAGCAGTTGGCCAATTAGCTGAACCTGTTAGCTGAAAATAGCATTGTTTTATGTTGAGTATAGCTGAATTACTAGCAACATAGATAAGTTTGATTTTGATAAACTTTGAAAAATGGAAATTGGTCTGAACAGAAATCGGAAATGACGAAAAAAGCTTAAAAACCACTTAGCTCGACTACAAGAAACTTAGTTGCTGCCAATTGGACTGAGTGTCGAACAACGCCGAAAAATCAATCACTAAATTATGTCAAGTCGCGGCTAGCTGAACGAAAGTATCGTTAAAATTCAATCAACGTGCCATGACTAAGTACATGCAAAAATCTTTTCATGAACATCTGTCCCGTACTGGATCACTTCGAAATTTTGTGTGTGTGGGCTGTACGGCAAAGATGAAGTTACAACGTTATGCAAGACCAGTTCGAAAATTGCGACGCGATTTCTGGTGGTTTCTGTTGCAGCTTCAATTCGTCATGTATTCAGATACGTGAAAATGTGCAAGCCTTTTCCAAAATTTGTTTTCCTGCACTTTCAAGTTCGAAATATCAAATTTGGAAATACGCTTCAATGACATGACGTTTTTTTATTCTTTTCTAGTCTTGAAAACAAAGTTTTAGCATTGGAAAAACAAACTCAAATCCAGGAAGTTTATGCAGTTTCCGGACGCCTCCAAAAAACACATGTCATCAAAAAAAGATCTCAGGTATTTTACTTGACATCTGCTACAATATACTTTAAGCTGCAAAGCTTATAGGGGCACACCGACATAATCGATATAGCCTTTAAAATAAAATCATGGCGCCAAATTCTGTGTTAGTATCTGTTAATTAGCATTTTGCACAGCACATTTCATTTTTTTCGCAAACCAGCCATATTTTTTAAACATTACCAGGACTTGAGGCACCGCATTTTAAACAAGAACACAAAAAACACAAATTGCGTGGGTCATCGGAATACCAGGCCGCATATATATTCCTTAATTGTAACAATTTTTTTGTTTAGGAAACAAGCGCAACGACATGGCCTATGATAGGTGAGAGTTTGTTGTGGCGAAGCAACTAAACAAAACAACATAGAATATGAATGATAAAAAAATATTTGTTCACTGGTATAGATTGTTTTGCATAGTTTAAAATATTCCAAACCAGGTACAACTTACATAAGATGGGGAAGAAGAAACTGTCCAAATATAGATGGGACACAACTTGTATATGAAGGTGGATTTATTAAGTGCGTTTTATTCAAAAACAATACAAATCTCTGTAAATGCACAGGTTATGCTGCGGGATCACACTTTACCCACTTTGGCGCAGGTTCGGACTTTTTATGCTTACACAGCAATGTTACTTATACCGAAGGTCACTATATTAACGGAAGACAAGGTTTGTAAAAACAACTAACTGTGCAAAAGTTTTTTATCTAGACACTGTACTTTTTATTTGAGGCCCGGCATTTGTATACGGTGTTGAATATCGTGATTCGTCGGCTTCGGTACTCACTGTTTGATCTAAAGTATATTGAGGAGGGAGTCTTACAATATCAAGCTGTTCCTTGTGCTGTTTGCTTGGCCAGGAGCACAAATCAGGTCAGTTTCTTATATTTTATAGCTGTAAATTAGGCCAGTGATTCCCAACTTGAGACTTTTATTTTTCGCGATGTTAAATATACGTGGGGAAAAAATGCTCTTCAAAATCCCAGTCCGATAGAAGACTAAAACGACTAAGTGATTTCCGACCCGAGACTTCATTAATTGACGGAAGAAATTTTGTCCAACAAAGTATTTGGAAAGAAAGCTCATTTTCCGCGATGTTAAATAAATGTGTGTAGGGGCGGGTGAGTTCCTCAAGATGCTGCCGTCCAAGCCGGTTAAATATTCAACCAGTATGTGGTATTATAATGTGCTACTAACCTTGACTGCTGTCTTGAGAACTTTGGAGGTGTATCTCCGGGATTCCAATTCATACGTTGATTCCGCTACATAAAAATATTTCCAGTATTTAATTAAAATTAATTACAGTTTTTTCAAATAGAAGGTCATAAAAAACAATAACAGTGATTAGTAATTTATATACAAGTAAGCTAACAACATTAACACTGATTGCCAACTCCTACTCTGAGTCATACCTAATTAAATCGCTCATATTCTAAGTTATAAGTTTATTGCTTGACTGGTCTGTAAGGGCTTATACGTAAAACAAATAAGGCTTTCTGAATAATTTATACGTCAACACATAACTTATACGAGTATTTGAACTGACTCTAAACACTAACTTTACGGCGCCGCTCGCACTTTAACTATTTACAGTCGCATGACAGAGTGTTGCAGCCCAGCTTCCATGTTATTTCGCCTGTCTAAATTTCACAGCCTGGCCTCCTCGTTTACTGGCCATCTAGCTGGCACCTAGTCTAAGTTTTTAGCACGAATAACGTGTGGCCGGAAGTGGAGCGGTTTATATACAGGTGCTAGCTTTAGAATATTGTATAAGGAACAGGCGAGATTGGGTTGCGACGTGTGTCGCAATAATGTTACTCTCTCACTCCCATTGACTCTAAAATATTGTGGGAAAGCCGGAGACCTAGTTTAAGACGCCTGTCGCGGTACTGTGGTGTATTAACTGGTATATCTGTGGCCAGTTTGGTCTGATTGGCTTGCCACTAGACGTCGCGCGGCAGATAAGGGGGACTATAAAGAGAATTAACATAGGTCCACAAGAAGTTAAAATATCGCTATTTGCTGACGACGCTCTACTTTTCCTATACGGTTTAGAAAAAAAGCTTTCGTGCAGCATTGGCAGAGGTAAAGGAATTCGGCAATCACACTGGCTGCAATAATAATCTTGCGAAATCCTGTGCCGTGTATATAGGGAAAAGACAATCCAACCCAAATCACCACTTTTCTTCGGAAGGTCTTTTCTGACCGAATACGTTTATAAAGTATCTAGGCGTAAAAATCCCAGTAAAAAGAAACAAAACCAATCCGTTTTCACTCAACTTTGAATCTGTCGGTAAGGAAATTCAAGTTGTAACAAAACCATGGTTGGCAAGATCACTTTCGTTATTGGGACGAGTGATCAATGTCAAAACTCTAGCGATACCCGAGCTGCTGTAGGCTACAAACTGAGCGTGTTGCCCGTTAGTATACCCCAATTTTTTTTTAAAGAAATTAAAAGGAAACTATTCACTTTTCTATGGTGCTCTACCTGGGAGAGAGTAGGTAGAAAAATACTGTTGTAAAATGGAGGAGAGTGGCTTGGAAATGATAGATTTGGAAGCCTACGCAAAATCCATACGTTTCTCCTGGATACGAAACTTATTTGATGCAAACTATTGGAAAACTGTTGAAACTAAAATTACTTCACTAAGCGCCATGATGTGTATTGCAGCGACTTATTTAAAACTTTCCCACAACGAGATTACTAAATTGACGCCCTCTCGACATTTTAATCATCGATTGATCTACAGAAAGAATGTGTAACCCAATTTTGGCAGCAGAACGAAAGTGTTTGGGTAAACAACAAAGTATTATTTAAAAGGAAACCAATCGCCTGCGAAAATGTTATTAACGCTTGTAGAATTCAAGCCCTTTCTGCCAATTCCTTTTAGTTTTCAAATGGTAGAATGAGTACGGTCAGATTTAACATGCACTTTATTCACAATCAGAAGTTTTCGAATGGTCACANAGAACGAAAGTGTTTGGGTAAACAACAAAGTATTATTTAAAAGGAAACCAATCGCCAGCGAAAATGTTATTAACGCTTGTAGAATTCAAGCCCTTTCTGCCAATTCTACCTTTTAGTTTTCAAATGGTAGAATGAGTACGGTCAGATTTAACATGCACTTTATTCACAATCAGAAGTTTTCGAATGGTCACAAAAGTGATTTTAAAAAGGTTTAGACCGTACCTTATTCAAATAGAATAACAGTTACGGTTCCAACCACAATTCAAACGTATAAAGTATTAACGTAAACTACAACTCGTAATTACCTCAACACCCAGTTATATGCACTGCGACAGTATCAGATGAACTGAGCATAAAGAGGAAAACCAAAAGCACGAGGAAAGAGTATTGTGAGTTATTACGTCACTGTGGATTTATGTTGCAACAGCATTTGTGGCGGGAAAGATTTTATTATTCAACTGGGGAGCGTTATTGTCCGTGACAACGCTGGTATACTAAAGTACAAACAAATTATAGACAACAATTTGGACTATCGCAGCTTTGAAAACCTCTGCGAAAATTACGAGTTGATAAACAACAGTCAGAACCAGGCAAACTACCAGTGCCTTATTGCGGCATGTCCAACTACCTGGGAAACGTACACATCTGACAAATCAGACAGAGAATCGACAAAAGCCATCGACAAAATAATGACGGGAATACATCACAATTTATATCCGCAACCGAAAATGCATACGAGTTCTTTGCTCCCCCCAACAAACGGCAGCCGATCAAATGGGAACTAATTCTACAACGGACACCCTTAAACTGGTCAGATATTTATGAAAACTTATACGACTGCACATTTGAAACTAAACTGCGCTCCCTAAAAATAAAATTTAATTTTAGAGCCATATATTTTGTCCAAAACGATAGGCTTTATGGCTTCAGAGTTGCGGATGTTGATGTGTGCACTTTTGCAGCGATTACAAAATTTTGTAAATGTATTCATGTCCAGGTATACTGGGAAAACTGAGTGCCTGCTGGATTGACAGCTGTTTTGTGCCGCCAAACAGTTTATAATAGTATTAAACTGTTTGGAATCCACGATGAATGTGTTGAAAAATGTTTTCTAAATTTGATGAATTGCTTGCTTTTGATCGCCTGATTTGTTATTTATAAATGTAAGATTTAAAAAGTAAAACCAAATGTAAAAATGTTTGTTTATGAGATGAAACGTTGTAAGTGCAATGAAAAAACCGTTTCCCTAAAAAAATGATACGTTGTGGAAATATAAAGTGAAGTGGAATGCTCACTTGCGTTAATGGCTATATGACTATTTGTGTTTGTCGCTATAATCGTCTCATGTTTCATGTGTTTTTATGCTCAATAAAAATTTGAAGGCTCTCGAGAAATAAAAAATAAAAAATAGCGACTAAAATTAACGGATCCAAGATTCATTTGAGCTTTATCGAATAATATTTGTAGTAGGAAGCTGCTATCAGAATTGATAAGAAACGAGTGCAGAAAATGGTCCGAACCATCCACTGTATTTAATCGTTTCGCATTGTTTGAACTAGTGTATTTTTAGCTGATGATTCCAAGTCGCGAAGATTGTCCTGACGGCTGGACAAAGGAGTACACAGGTTATATAATGACTGGAGGCTACTCCGACACAAAGCATTCATCCAATCACATTTGTGTGGATGACACACCACAGGCTATACCTGGAACACAAGGGGATCAAATCTATGTCGCTGAAATAGATTGTGGATATAACACCCCTNTGTTTGGAATCCACGATGAATGTGTTGAAAAATGTTTTCTAAATTTGATGAATTGCTTGCTTTTGATCGCCTGATTTGTTATTTATAAATGTAAGATTTAAAAAGTAAAACCAAATGTAAAAATGTTTGTTTATGAGATGAAACGTTGTAAGTGCAATGAAAAAACCGTTTCCCTAAAAAAATGATACGTTGTGGAAATATAAAGTGAAGTGGAATGCTCACTTGCGTTAATGGCTATATGACTATTTGTGTTTGTCGCTATAATCGTCTCATGTTTCATGTGTTTTTATGCTCAATAAAAATTTGAAGGCTCTCGAGAAATAAAAAATAAAAAATAGCGACTAAAATTAACGGATCCAAGATTCATTTGAGCTTTATCGAATAATATTTGTAGTAGGAAGCTGCTATCAGGATTGATAAGAAACGAGCGCAGAAAATGGTCCGAACCATCCACTGTATTTAATCGTTTCGCATTGTTTGAACTAGTGTATTTTTAGCTGATGATTCCAAGTCGCGAAGATTGTCCTGACGGCTGGACAAAGGAGTACACAGGTTATATAATGACTGGAGGCTACTCCGACACAAAGCATTCATCCAATCACATTTGTGTGGATGACACACCACAGGCTATACCTGGAACACAAGGGGATCAAATCTATGTCGCTGAAATAGATTGTGGATATAACACCCCTTGTAAACCATATGTAGAAGGAAGAGAAATAAGATGTGTTGTTTGTTCGTATCAGAAATTAGACACACAAATGTAGCCCTGTTGTCAATGTATATGAGACTTTTTGTAAATACAGTATCACCTCTCCATCAAAGTTGAAACGCCACTTTTTTCCAAAAAAAGCAGTGTAATAGATTTACGTCCAAAATGCTAAAAATCTATTACAGACCGGTGATACTTATTTTATGTACAAAGGTAAAAGATAACTCAAATGCACTGATTTAGCCTCTTCGAAATTACCGTTTTAAAATTTCAAAAACCTTTTGCTTTTCTGCAGTGTTTTTTACGATTTCTGTGGTGTTTTGTTTTGTGCAAATCAATGCGTTCAAAACATTTAGCACGTGGTAAATAGCTAGCCCTCCATCGCCTTGTGTTGTCCAATTTGGTCTGTAAGTAATCGGTTCGTTGGAAACCAGGATGCTGTTACGTCGGACATCAACAAGTGTGAATAAATTGGGAACGATGACCTTGTTTCGAGGTAGTTAAAATTTGTGGTTACTTGTGTAACAATTTCGTAATACTATCTTTTAATGAACATCTTGGTACAGCGGATAAAAGTTTGTAAAAAAAGCTAGATAACTACTAAATGTTACTTTTATAACTCACCATAGCTAATTAATCACTTCTTTTGGCAATACAATTTTAAACTGAAGAAAAATCTTCTGGATGTAGTAAATAGTTTGCAGTATGATTTGTGTTAAACCTAGATCCTGGTTACAGAGTCATCTTCTTTACCTGCAAATCAAAGTTTTTCACAAGATGACTCAACACACAAAAACAAAATGTTTGACAAAAAACTCAAGCAACAAATGTCTGAGAGAATTCCACGAATTGAAAAAATAGAGGTTTATATGCAATTCCTTTTTTGTGAAATAAAACCTAGGGAAACTTTTACTCAGACATTACTTTAAGAAAATTTTAATATAATTTTGATAAGACAGACTGTAGTTTTAAAGTAATTCATTGTTTGCAATTAAAAGCAGTGCAAACATCTTAAATTATTTTTAGGTAAAATATGAAGGCAGAGGAATTGCTGACAATGCTGTAATGTATATGAACAAACACCTGTCCACACCTTACCACTGTGCAATGCGTGAGTTTAAAATTTATATTTTAAAACTAGAATTATATTGCTTGCAACCATGTGCTTCTTGTTTCACCAGACATATCCGGTGTAATTGCTTTGGTTAAACCACAAGCAAATGAAAAACAAAATGATGAAATTGATAAGGTATGTACTCTGTTAAACACGGAGTTGAACTGGTATGCTTCTTACAAAAAATATTACAGGACAATGTTAACAAATATGAGGAAGAAAATCAATCACTTATATATTCGATGCATCAACCTTTAGATGCTGATTGCAGCTTACAATTTTTGAGATTTAATATGTCACAGGCTACTCCTTGGCACCATCAACAAGTCAACAAGGTATCATCTAAAACATGTTTTCTGCAAATATCATAGTCTAGGGTGTTAAGTCTGTGAGTACAAGTTTAGTCCAGGGTGTTAAGTCACATAGCCCTGAACAGTAGGGATGTTCAAAGTAGAATATTAAATCCTATAGATTGGAATCCAAATTTGCCGTTTATATTGGGTAATTGGAACCGATATTATTTCGTCCAAAATGGCGTGTATACGAGCGTGCACAATACGTCTGCATTTTATGGTAACGCGAGTGGCATTCACAGACACGACAGTGCCGATACAATGCCGTTTTTTTTTCCTTTTGGCTAATGCGTTCAACGTGTACTAACACACAACAATGTTTCATTAAGTAATTACAGT
>QXVZ01005980.1:15788-28830 GCA_008931825.1 Phallusia fumigata
ACAAGACTTTTAGTTCAATTGTGAAACGCAACGCTCTATTACTCGGCCATTTTACCTGTCACGGACTTGTTCCAAGGAAACCGTTTTCTCCGATGCCATTAAAAGTGAAAGATAATGTCGAATAATTCCAAACACAAATGTAATAAACACAATCGGCAAAACAACCCAGAATCGAATGCTTGAGTCCAACAACAGTTCCGGCTCCGCCATTGCGTTGTTTCTTATGTCTGTAGAAATTAAATGTAAAAACACCTCTGATCCTCCTAATTAAAGATTACTTTCAACTTGCGACTCGATTTTTTTGGTAATTTTTGTTTTCGGAAAGCAGCGTTGCGAGTTCGTCCAATGAGCGAAACGTTTTCGCATTAGCGCTGTGCCTAAAAATAGAAATCAAATCCTAAATAAATCAACAAACAAAAAATTACAAACAGTGAACTTATGGGCTTCTCTTAAACAAAGTGAAAGCAAGATTTAAATTTTTATGCTTAACAATTACAAATAACATCTTTTGCCAACGTTGACTTTTTAGGAAAAAATTCTTTAAATGTTGTTTGCACTATTCCTCGCCAATCACGAAAAAATGTCGCAATAAAGGCACCATTATACCACGTCCAATCAATCTTGCCTTTCACGAAAAAAGGTGCGATGAAATATCGTGATTAAATCTCACAAAAGCGCTTAGAAGAACCCTTATAGTCATAAGGTGACCAATCATTTTAATTCCATTGTCCGTTATCGGTCTGACACTTTCTGTTTAAACATGGGCAGGTGTTTGACGGGAACAGGTCAGTCTCAAAACTGACTTCCGTAAATCTGTGTCTTACATTTGTAAAAATTTTTGAGAACTAGCCACGCATGTTTGATAAAAATATTACTCAATTAAAATGAAAATCCATCGTATATTGGTGTTATTTGGGATTGCGCTTTGTAAAATGATGCTGTTCAAGGCAGAAGACGCAGGTTAGTGAATTAATGTTTATTTACAGCTCTAATTTTGCTACAAAAAGTTAAAGTGCAATTACAATATAGCTGACTGCAATGTTATTTGTTTTGAAAACTCAGAGTTCTTTTGCAAAGACGGAAAGTGGATCCATGTGACAAAATTTTGCGACGGAAATCGCGATTGTGAAGGAAACGATGACGAACTTACGGAAGACGGATCGTGCCCCAAATGTCTCAGCAACCACGTCAGGTATTGAAAATTGCAACATTTAATCCTGATAACCAACGTCATGGACGGTATGGCACGCAGCGAAAATTATTAGGTGCTGCACGCTTAATACGCAGCACAGTACTGCCATCGTTGATATAGGAAGACAGGACAGCACGATACGGTACGCAGCAAAAATCATCTAAAGGTAGGGTATGGTACGCCTTTGCAACGCGATATGCGATACGCACCACTTAATGCGTGGCGTGGCGTACTGCTGTCCTTGCCAAACGCCCGTGTTACCAGGAAATCAATATATCGACAAGCTATGTTTATTCGGCAGTTATAAGCGTTACCTTCGACGTTCAGGCAAATCCTCTGGGTCAGATACAAGTTTAACCTACGACGTGCTTACCTTATCATTAGACTTGTGGGCATTTTTTGACAGGTGCCGTGTTTTGGATAGAAATCAAACCTGTCTGCTGCACCGAGACTACATCTGCAACGGCACAGTCACGTGTCAGGGTTTGACCCCTTGTGACGTAGGTTGCCCGACACATTACAAATGTCGGGGGAGCAACAAATGTGTTCCACGCTCAACTATATGTGATGGAAATTCTTGCAACGGTTGCCCGGAAGACGATGATTGGGAGACAGGGATTGGATTCAAGTGTGTTAGAAACGGAAGAATTTGTCGTTTGCCGCAACAGCTTTTGTGGGATAATGTCCAGGATTGCGACGACGGAGCAGACCTGTGCTTTGTTCCTGATCGAAATGACGCAATTCAATCGCATCAAAAGTTCGTTTTACAATTTTCCCAGCTATTGTTTCGGGTTTAATCAAGCTTTGTGCAGCCGTCTGAGGCAAAAGAGTTTTTTTTGGTTTTCACAATTTTTTTTAACCACAGATCGCTGCAAATAATTCGTTCGGAACCAGCTTTACCAGGTTTTTTTCAATGTGTCCCATAAAAAGTTTAAGTGTCCATAGAAAAAGTTTAATTGTCTTGCGGCTTTTGATCAAAAACATCTATGGGAGTAATTTCTGTCCTGTGGTAATTATTAGGGATGGGCAATTCAGAATACCGAATCCGAAGGGTCCGAATCCCAATCTATCCGAGTCCAAAACGCCAATTCAAACCGAATAATAGGATTCGGTTAAATCAGGTTCGGACCGAAAACCGAAAAATCGAGAGTTTTTGCTGAATCCCGATGGGGGTATTCTAGTTCTGTGTATGTGTCGAGCGACTTAATCCATTCGCCCGAGTGGTGTGCAATAAAAATAGCCTGAAAACTATGGTGAATAAATTTGCTGCGTCAAGTTTGTAATTTCGTTGCAGCCAAAAGTTTTCTGCAACACCTTTGGACACAAACCGGTGTTGGTTCTGTCTTGATAAAACCATGTTGATCTCCACGAAGGACGTCTGCTCCGGGAGTTTTCAGTGTTCTGATTTGTCTGATGAGTGTTTGTGTCGCAACAATGACTCCCTTTATGACGTCTGCAATCTGGTGTCTTTAAAGGTCCAGGGTTTTGAATCGAAAAGGTGGGTAACTTTAAAAAAACATTTGCAAACTTTATAGAATAGTTGAGTTGACTTGTGAGTTGAGTTGAGCAATTTTAACGGACACAATAGCAGACATACAAGTTAGTACCTGTATTTTTGTTTGCGGTCGTTGTTAAGAGTTGGTAATGTTGAAGCTACAAGACATACGAATGCAGAATTCACCGCATAACGGTTCGATCCCCATTCATTAGCATAGAGCAGTCCTTGTGGAATGTACGTCGATCCGCCGTCTTCAAAATACGTTATCGATGAATAATTAAGCAACCCGCAAATACGAATGCGTTTTTTAGTAGACATGAGTTTCGATGTATCAACAACTTAACAGCAAACATGCTATACACAAATTCAGGTTATTGAAGGGTACTTTCATTTTTATTAAATGACAGCAGATACAGTAAATACATTTTATTGCAAATGTTTCGATTATACACTGATGATGACAACAGCGATTGGGGAAACGTTTGCAATAAAATGTATTCACTATCTAAGTTACAAGCTTTCTGGCAGTTAAGTTTTATTGAAGCTACTCTTAAAATCTGTGAATTGTTTTCCCAAAAGCTTATCAAATCGCTAAACTTGAAACTGTTCATAATTTTCATCAAAAAAACAATGGCCCAAACAGTTGTATAAAGCGACATGTCTTATTCATCAAACGTTTCGGCAATAACTCATGCGATCATCAGTAATACAATAAGGTTTGCACCAAACACAGGAACTTATCTGAGGGCGGAAACGTAAAGATAAGAAGGTGCGAAACGATGGCCATAAATAGCATAAAAAGGACCCACTAAAGTTTAGATAAGTCCGCTAGGTAGATTTTGAAAAGCGCGTTATAAATTTTCTGTTAAGTTGACAATCGCTAATCAATTAGCTGCAAGAGGGTCTGTTATAGAACCACTTTCTCAGACGACCAGTGCTTTGCATGGTGGTAAGGTGTGACCGCCCAATATTATCTGCAGACCCACTACCAACCCTTGCAAGGCGGGATCCGTTCAATGTGGCTTGGGCAGTTCCCAGTGCGTGGAAAGGTACAGCGTTTGTGATGGAAAAGTGGATTGCCGGAACCAGTTCGACGAAAGGTTTGTAAGAAGGTTCTTTTGTGTTGGTAACGTCTAAATCGTTTTGTCATAGATATTTGTATTTCATTGTTTGGTTAGGGTAAATAAAAGCAGCACAACCCATTCTACTGTAAGACATTAGTGATGCCAACAATACAACGAAATACATAAACCCGAATCAAAATGATGACTTCAGAAGTCTTTTAACTTTCGTTTCTTTGTGGGCGGAACAAATCCTGAATGCGTAACACTCATTATGTGCCCACCGTCGAGGTTGGAGCAAAGTAGCTTTAAGTTTCTTGCTCAGGGAAACACAAGCGACCGAGACAGGATTAGAACCCACAACCTTGCGAGCACAGGGCAGTCGCGCTAATCACTCGGCCGTCGCGTTTCGGAAATGAACACATCTCAATTGCTGAACACTTTCAGATTTTAAAAGTTTGAAGCTAAGTTTTCCCAGTTATTTTTTGTCTCAGCGGTAAGTTCTGCCAGGATTCTTTGCCCTGCACAGAAGCGGGGCCCCAACAGCAGGACTGCAGATGCAAACAGGATTGCTCCTCGCCTCGCAGTCACATACCTGTTGTCGCTACGACGTGTGACGGAAAAATCGAGTGTCCCTTGTATGAAGATGAGTGCACACGATGCTTGAATCAAACAACGTTGGGTTGCGAAAACGCCACCCAGCAATCAGTTCCCAGTGATACTTCACCGGTGTGTTGGTTGTTTTATGTTGTTGTTTTTTTGGGGGGGAAGGGACGGAACAAGAACATTTTCAACTTTTGAATTAGTTTGTTTTGGCAACAAAAGTACCAAGTGTAGCATCACCTAAGGAGGGGGTATAGCAGGTACATTAAGAGCTATCGATGTTCCCATGAACGAAGTAACCGTATAATACAAGTGTTCACATATATAGGTCTTAGTGGTGTATTTCTATCCGTTTAAAAGCAGTATTATGCACAAAAAGGGTTTATTAGCCTTATTTTTGTCTCCAAAAAATTTGCAAGTATTAGAAACCCCACATGGATTTACCTCCTTACAAAATTTTCTCTGGATGCCTTGATCTTACCAGTAAGGAATCCCAACCGATGGGCAAACTTGGGTTAATCATTATTGCAGCAATCTTAAATGGAATTTCTTGTGTGGCAGTTCAGCACCACAGCGACACCGTGTGTCCGCCCGGGCAACACGACCGAAGAGGATAACTCTAGAGAGGTGATTTCTCCCGATCAGGTGTGTGACGGAAAAGAAGATTGCGAAGACGGAAGTGACGAGCGTGATTGTCAGGATCGCTTTTATTGCTCGGCCCTGAACGGCTCTCGGGTAGGTAAAAGTAACTAGACACTCTCGGGTACGTAAAAGTAACGAAACCCTCTCGGAAAGCAGATTTTTGTACGTGGGTTTGTCCCCGATGGTCAAAAACGTACGAACGCGTGATGTTTATGTCTGCATGGTGCAAACAATTCGGTCTACAGCTGTTTTGTATGTATATTTTTTTTCGAGAGTTATTTATCAAACTTAAAGCAACCTACATTCATAAGCTACACAAGCGACCGAGATGGGATTAGAAACCACAACCTTGTGAGTACAAGGAAGTGGAAAATAGCTGCTTTGGTAAACCATACCAATCAACTACACGCCCCTTGGGATCAGCAGATGAACACGTGTCATTGCAGGTTTCAATATCGAACGATCTGGTTTGTGATGAGGTCATCAACTGTGACGCAAGAGAGGACGAGAGCGATTGTTTCGCCGACAAGCGATTCTACTGCACCGGGGGAGTCCCCTTTTTCGTTAGCCGTCATCACGTGAGTTAGACGTCGGGATTCAGATTCTACTGCTTGTTTTAGGAAAATGATTTGAATTTCGCTTTTTAAATCTTTTATGCCGAAACAATTATAGTAACTAAAGTAAACCAATCAAATTAAAATTAACTGCCTAAGAGCTAGTATGTTAAGAATACATTGGTTAACAATCGCTGGCGTCATCAAGTGTGTATAATCAATGACAACAGCGATTGTTGAAACGTTTGCATTACAATGTAGATTTAATTTGAACAAGGAATCGTTGGTAAACATGGCGGCTGTTGGAGGTTTAGATGTTGCTTATCCAGAACATTCTGTATACAAGCTCTCTGGCATATTTTATTGGGTTACTAAGCCCACGTCTTGTGTTCCCAATAAGGCACGTTGCCAGAAAGACAAGAAATATCCATCCATGCAAGTTTAACAACTTTGTTGTTGATAAAAAGTCTGCATCATAATCCAGTTACGTTTTTAGGCAACACACTTACAAACAGGGCTCGTTTAGGTGCAAGACGGAATCGGAGACTGTGAAGATTGGAGCGACGAATGTTCAGCTTTTAAACCAAGTGTGGCCAGCTCACTGTCTTCAACTCAATATTCCATTGAAAACCAGTTTTTGGGCTTCTTGGTTTTAACAATGGCTGCTCTAGCTGTATTTGGAAACATAGTGAGTTGGATTTCCGGTTTTTTGATGGGATTTGTAACCTGCGGCTCGGTAAACAAATCTACAATATAACACAACTGTTTTTACAACCGCTGTTAGTGATGATGACAACAGCAATTGTTAAAACGTTTTCAGTGCCAACGTATTTACTAAATATGAACTCTCTGAGAATTATGTTTTTTTTAAAGCTAAGCCTTGTGTTCCTAATATAAGGATCGGTTTTGGCAATGGTTAGACCAGAGGATTTCCTAAGTGGGGCACAATTTACCCCCAGAGGTACATTATGACTTTTTGCTGTTGCCATGTGAGATTATTCTTAATCCACTCCATTTGTGCTGAATGCCACTAGTTATATTTGGATGTGGAACATTTACACCTCTAACAACCTATAACAGCGCTCAAAGTGTATAAACGAACAGATTTACAACCCCTAGTGTGCATAAATGGCCTTGAAACGCAGGGCGCCACCTTGTGTGGGTTATTGATCATTTGGTCTCGCAAATGGATTCATGCTTAACGCTTGTTTTACTAAAACTGTACGAAAAGGTAAAAACAAGTTTTGCAACAACTAATTTTCGCAGGTGGTCATTTATGGCGAAATTCGATTCCTGCGACGCCTAGCAACAATACGTGACGTCAGTGCCTCGCAACGCGCCAACCACATGCTGGTGCTAAATCTAGCGGTCGCCGATTTTTTAATGGGCATCTACCTTTCTGTTCTCGGCATAACCAACCGGTTGTACAGCGGCAAGTTCTGTGTTCTCAAGCGTTGGTGGTTAACAAGTAACCTCTGCGTTGCCCTTGGGATGTTGGTTGTCCTGTCCAGCGAGACTTCTGTCTTTTCCATGCTTATCCTCACCATGGCGCGAATGTATTCGGTGTATAGGGTAAGTTAGGTGGATAAGAATACCAGTGTTTTTTTCTTGCTTAGTTATTACATGAATGTTACGAACTTGTGACCGCGAGATTGTGGGTTCTAATCCTGTCTTGGTTGCTTGTGTTTCCATAATCATAAAACTTCAGTGGCATTGCTTCAACCCAGCATGGAACCCGACGGGTTGACCGAAATTTAAGTCACCAACTTCAAAAAATCGAAAAAAACTGTTGGAAGTTTTGGAACGGAGCTAATCAAAATTGCTTTTGACTACAATTTAGATTGAAAGATGAAGCTCTGGTTTTGGGCCCTTGTCATCATTTACAACTTTTTTCTAAAACTTTTTATCTCCTCAGCCGATCGCTTCTTTAAACAAACCAAGTTTCCGACTCGTAATGCTGCTGATTTTCTCAACATGGGGGATTTCCCTCACGCTGGCTCTCGTTCCGCTTTCCGGATACCAGCAAAGTAATTTCTACGACAGCGCGCTAATCGAAA
This sequence comes from Phallusia fumigata, assembly GCA_008931825.1. Classification (NCBI taxonomy): domain Eukaryota; kingdom Metazoa; phylum Chordata; class Ascidiacea; order Phlebobranchia; family Ascidiidae; genus Phallusia; species Phallusia fumigata. Next base: position 23,396 of record QXVZ01005980.1, read on the forward strand.
GAAATCCGGTTTTCAACGATGACATCATCACTTTCGAGGAAGCAAAGAACTACGTCATCAATTTAGTGACATATCTGAGTGACCTTCAATCGTTGACCTTGGACGAGGCACAGGCAGTCGTCCACTTTACATCTTGGAGTGAATTTCAGGGATTTCTGGAAGTCCACGCACCAAACTTCACCCAACTCAAGATCAAGAAGCTTTTTGGGTTTGTTGCAAGTTGTTTGTTCATTCGATTTTCGTCCAATCGCCTGTCTTGTTCGTAATTTTGTTCTTGGTCCTTTGTTTGTTATTTTGTTTAATTACCCGTTTGTTCTTTGTTTGTTTGTTTGTTTGTTTGTATTTTTGTTTATTTTTGTTTGTTCGTTCGATTTTCGCCATATCGTCTGTCTTGTTTACAACTTTGTTCTTTTGACCTTTGTTTGTTCTTAATTTACTTGTTTGTTTGTTATTTTGTTTAATTAGTTGTTCATTCTTTGTTTGTTGGTTAGTTAGTTATTTCGTTTGATTAGTTGTTCGTTCTCTGTTTGTTTGTTCGTTCGACTGTTGGTCAGTTCGTTTGTTCGTTCACCTCTTTCGTTGAGTAAAATGTCCATGTTCTAAACGCNAAGATTATTCGTCTCATCATCACTGATTTCTGCTGCTGGATTCCACTTTCCATCATGGTTTTCGTCAACTTCAGCGGAGTGAAGATCGACAGCATCTCATACGCTGTAGCTGCGATCGTTCTTCTACCGATCAACAGCGCCCTCAATCCGATCTTATATTCCAACTTTTTGGACAGGATTTACGCGAAACTTTACAGGAGGCTAAAACAACACGTGACGTCACAACAAACGTCATTAAGTGCGACATGATGTCACATCTCTTTCGAAATGTTATCCCAGGTTTCTATTGCATCACACCGAAGCTGGTTAACGCACTGGCCTCTTTTAACCATGCACATTTGGCTGTATTTGAAGTATGTCCAAATACGTGTTGTGGTGTGAAAAACATTTTGGCAACGCAAGTAGGCTGCTAATGTATCACAAATTTTTATGTGACACAAGTAGAAAATGTAGCATACCACTTTTCAACGCAATATTAAATGCCGCATAGCATTTGCTTCATTGCATAATTTCGCGTGTGACTTCCCGTTAAACGCATGCAACATTCGGTCAGGCTGCTGTTATATGAACAGGAAGCTTGTGGACTGTTAGGCCTGCGCGTAAACCAAACACAAACATTGACGCGAATGAACTGGGCATTTGAGTGCAGCTGACAGGAGTCTTTGAATCCCAAATGCATTCGTTCTAATTCGGTGCTGCAGACCGCAGAAGTTACAAGTTGTTGTTTAACAATGTAAAGGTTAGGAGCATTACCGGCAGGCGTGATAGTGCCGCCAGAATCTAGCAGTTTGTCAACAAAACCAGGTTTAGTAAGGGTTTCAGTTTGCAGCTTTGTCAAGAATGGAGTTTTTAACAACATGAAAGTGGTGGTTTGATATGGTTAAAAGTATAAAGTAAATTGCGGGGAGGTGGTAACGAGATATCAATGCTACTTTTAAAGCTACAGCAGCTCAGGGGTTAGATTCAGAACAGGGAACATCTCTTGCTTTCATAAAAATTCCTGTTTCAAGTTTAGAGAAAATTCCATGATGGGCAAAGCGGAAAGTTTTTAACTAGGATACTTTAAGCATAAAGGAAGAGAGGTTTTATTAACCTACTAAAGTGGTACTTAACCTGTGGGTGGTTCCCCTCATGTGAGTAATGACAGAATAGCTGGTGGTTAATCACCTGAACCTTTTAGCTGAAAATATCATTGTTTTTTATTGGGTAGAGCAGAACTTACCAAAATAGACAACTTAGATAAATTTTAGGAAATGGAAATTTGATTTGAGAAGAAAAAAAGGGGAAGGGTGCCAGTCTGCCTTACCCACATGGGTAATCACCCACCTCTGACGCAGATGCAAGTGTCATATTTGCAAAACAAAGCGAATACAGGCACGATTTTTCTCTGCAAACACAATCGTGAGTTCGCGGCCGACGCCGAAAGCAACGTAAGCTGCTCTTGCGTTTATTCGACCGCAAAAAATGCGCGCTAAGGGCCGAGAGGGATTAAAACGCAGTATCCCCAAAACTACAGACGTGCTGGCTGCGAAACAGGCGGCAAAGGATTTAGAATTAAGCGTTGGCTAAGGTCAGGTCTCACAGTTTGTAGGAAATGCGAGATAAAATTTTTTTTAGCTGTCGGAAAATTAAACTACTTTAACAATACTATTACATGTGGTAATAACTAGAAGACAATATGTTTTCACATAAGCAAAGATATATATTTAGGAACAGAAAACACAGACTTAATTAAAACCCTAACTGCCAGTGAGCTTGTATAAAATAAATAAAGTAAACAGTTTAATGCAAACGTTTCGACAATCGCTGTTGTCATCATCAGTGCATGTATTCAGTACATATAAGTTCTCAGGCAGATGTGTTTTTGATACATAGGCCAACATTGCAAACTTTCGGGTACCAGATGGCTAATTTAATCAATTAGGCTCAAGAGCATTATACACGCACAGGTACCTCAATAGCAGGTCAAAATCTGAACTGCAAACATCTTTTTAGTCTGCGGCTAAATGCGAACACCAACAATCGTGAATGCGCCTCGAGCTAACGGTCAAATGTTCTACAGCGTACGAAGCAGGTACTGCGAGTCGGTGAACTACAAATTATTTCAGTGATGTGCTACCAACTGGAAAGCTTGGGGAGGAACGGTGGTGCGCGGTCTGAATTACTGGTAGCTTGTGTTTGTCGCTGTGATTAGCAATTTTATAGATCTTCCAGGAACTGTAGTTAACTCTGTTGGATAAGAAGTTTAAATCAAGGTGTTTTGTCAGTTCATTGACAGAGTTGTAAAAGAACTAATGCAATAAGTCACTTATAGAGCCCACTGTGTTGGCTAAGTAAGTAGTTATTCCACCATTGATGACTAAAGTTTAGTCAAAACCTCTGTAAGGCAATGGTGACGTTCTGTTCATAGTAAAGGTAGTAAAAGTCTGTGTCTTTGTACCTAAAATTTCCTTTTACAGAGCACATTGTAAATAGTAAGTTATAAAATGGTGCTGTAGAACAAGAGTAGATCAAACTGTTGGGCATTTGCTGACAGAAACACCATGGATTTATCATCTGTACATTCACTGCACTCAGTTNAGTAGTTATTCCACCATTGATGACTAAAGTTTAGTCAAAACCTCTGTAAGGCAATGGTGACGTTCTGTTCATAGTAAAGGTAGTAAAAGTCTGTGTCTTTGTACCTAAAATTTCCTTTTACAGAGCACATTGTAAATAGTAAGTTATAAAATGGTGCTGTAGAACAAGAGTAGATCAAACTGTTGGGCATTTGCTGACAGAAACACCATGGATTTATCATCTGTACATTCACTGCACTCAGTTAGCAACGAAAAAGGAGATGTAGCAAAGAAATCTTGCTCTGTGAAAGTCAATCTGTCCTATATCCCATTGAAGATGATTTACTTTTGTTTTTTGGCAGGTTAGTTGGATTTTGGCTAAAATGTTTTTAATATTGTTTGTTTTTGATCCCTAAATGTGTGTAAAGCAATTTTCTTAAAGACAGAACATAAATGACGAACAGATTTATGCTAAGGTTTGTGATTTTTGGTTTTTATTACCTAAACATGACATTTTTGTGTGCAAAAATGGTGAATTTTTACACTAATTTGTCAAAATACTCTTGAGCACAAAAAGGTTTTCCAAATCCGACTGAGTTTGTGTAGGACAATATTTTGACACCAAAAAGCTGTGCAACCAAAAACTTTGACCTGATTAACTATTCCCAGGTCAAAGTTCAGTCATGTTTCGGTCAGTCTTCATGAAACACCTGGGCATGTCGACTACACAGAACGGGATAATTTACGCCGTCGACCGGGTTCTGGGCATCGTGTTCCCGCCGATTCTTGGCGCAATAGCCGATAAAACCAAGCGTCCTAAGACGGTTATTCGTTGGCTGTTGATGAGTGGGGCGATCCTCTGCGCACTTCAGCTAACTGTTCCTCAAAAAGGTGAAACAGCGTTAAAATGAAACGTATTTTTCATGCAAATTTGGCAAAAGGCGGTCTCAGTCGTACGAAAGAAACAAAAACATAACTGCCAAAGAGCGGATGGTGACAACAGCGATTGTTGAAACGTTCGCATCACAATGTATAGACTATTTATTGAAAAAATGTTTTCCAGTTATTCCTGATGATGACAACAGCGTTTGTCTAAACGTAGAAAAATGTTTAACACATGACTTGTATCTTCTTATTGAGCCAATTTAAAACCGTGAATCGTGTACAAAAGAAACATTTTGTGAAACACCTGACTTTTAGACTGTGTAAAATAAAATTAAAATCGAAATCACAAAGTGAAACATTCTTTGTCNCGATTGTTGAAACGTTCGCATCACAATGTATAGACTATTTATTGAAAAAATGTTTTCCAGTTATTCCTGATGATGACAACAGCGTTTGTCTAAACGTAGAAAAATGTTTAACACATGACTTGTATCTTCTTATTGAGCCAATTTAAAACCGTGATTCGTGTAGAAAAGAAATATTTTGTGAAACACCTGACTTTGAGGCTGAGTAAAATAAAATTAAAATCGAAATCACAAAGTGAAACATTCTTTGTCAAAACATCAGAACCCAAATGTCTTGAAATCACGTCGGAAAGAATCCCCTTCGATCGAAATATCAGCGCGTTTCTATGGCAACCCTGCAACTCACGTGATCGAAACATCAGCAAAGCATGTATCCTAGCAACCAACTCGACCAATGGCAAAACCGCATCGCCCTCCCATGATTGCGGCTGCGCTTGCTCCCAGTATGACGTAACACATACGCAAGACGACTATGACGTCACATTCTGGACTTTACTTGTTCTTACCTTGCTGTCATCCATCTCGATATTCGGGTCGAACGGCCTGCTCGACGCGCTCATCTTCTATAAGTTCGCGGTGAAGGACCGACACAAGTTTGGGGTACAGCGGATGTGGGGCGCGGTGGGGTTCGGCGTGGGGGCTCTTTCTCTTGGCTACTTGAAAGGTAAGGTTTGATTTTGTTTACGTAAGGGTAAATCTGTGCTTCAGACACAAAACCAAAACCATCCGTAACCCCGAACTCCAAACGTAATACCTTCTGTAGATAAAAGTTGGCCAACATCGAAAAAAATTAATACCTGTGATCTTTCCGTACTGCAAAAGAGACAAAGGGTAAGAAAATATGATACGAAAAACAAAATGCCCAAACGAAGATGTACTTTAAAATGTATTACAGAAGAAGTAGCCGTGCACTAAGCCCAAGGGTACAATTACAAACTATAAAGCCACAAACGACTTTCCACAAAAGAATTTCCACAAAAGAATGTTTAAACATATTTCAAGATCAACTTGCTGAACTA
>QXVZ01005986.1:0-24056 GCA_008931825.1 Phallusia fumigata
TACTGAGGAGTAGTAACTCCATTACATGTGGAGCCACGAAATCCACATTTGCAGGTATTCGTTTCTGAAAATTAAATTAAATTTGTAACTGGTTCACCATGAAACCTTTCTCATAATAATGATAAAAAAATCACCCAGCTGACATCAGAATTCCAGTCAGACTTTAACAAAATTTCGTAAAATGTTTTACCTGCTTCATTGGGAATAACTTGCAATGAGTAAATCCACTCAATGATTTCCTGCTTGTTTTTCTCACTTAGGTGGTCGAGTGCATTTAAAACATCGAGACCAGACAGTGCAAAAAATGTGATTGTCAGCCTAATAAATGATAAGAAATAAAAATGTTAAATAAATGCAAATTATCAAACTCAGAACTGAGACATTTTTATAAGGGTCTTTTTACCAAATTATTGCCCCACATTCATGGTTGTTTTTGACCTGTGGTATAGTGTAAACCTGTAGGCATTTATGCTTCAATTATTTTGCAAAAAAATTAAAACATTTTTACGAAATGAAACTGAATTAATTACCTGCTGGTGTCCAATATTGAATAGCGATGTGGAAGAATTTGTAAAATCCTTGTGAAGAATCGAATGTGCTTCTTGCGCTCAAACGGTGTCGCTGAATCCATTGTAGTAAAACTGCGACAAAAAACTACCAGAAAATTTTGCTGTACAAAAACAAACTAAAACTGACTGAAGTACGAGATGGGTTTTTACGATGAAAATAGTATTGCGCTTTTGTGAGGTACTAAAACCAAAGACATTTTTAAGAAATAAAATTATCTTTGTTCAGTTGTATTTCTGTTTATTTTAAAACTAAATTATTACCACATATTTTTATTAAAAAAAAATTATTTTGTTAACATTCTAAAAACACTCATATGTTGATAAAATGTTGAATTTTAACCATCTAAAAAAATTGTGATTTTATACGGTACCTTAATTTACAAAGCAAATACTGAGTGCTTTGGCTCATTGGCTGCACGACTTTGGGTGTGATTGTGAAGGTGCGCTTGATTTGAGGTTTCCATAGTCGTGTGCTTTTGACGCGTTGACTGCAATAGTTTGGTTGGTGCATGCAGAATTTCTTCCTAACCTAATGGTTACATGCAGTATTCGGCTTCGTGTGTGTAGTTTTTTATTGTTTTACCTAATGCCATGCGGCATTTATCAGTTTTTCCCATACCACCCGCTGATTTTCTGTCGGTCAAGCAGATGCGGCAGTGTTGCATTGCGGGCGAAGGTCATTTGTGCATGCGCCGGTTGGTTTGGATCACATTTTTTAGTTCATGCATACTGCGTAGGCCGCTTAGCACTTATTAAAGTGCGTTTAAACGTTCAATTTTTTTGATTTTGGACAACTAAACTAATTTAGGATATATTACGCAACGCATTTTTGCAAGCTTCTAAAATAACCTCGTACAGTCAAGATTTTGAAATGATGTCTTCTTACCTCGTTGTTGTTACTACTGTAAGCTGCTATGTTTTTAATGTGAAGATTTAGTGCAAAGTTAGTTGTTGTCAACTGTTGTCAACTGAATTATGGCAATTCAATGTATGTGCTCTCATGTAGTTAGGCTCTTAGGTTTGTTTCTATTATACTTATTTACTTGTTTGTCAAATGTTGCATATTTTGTTTTTTTCATATTGCAGCAGATCCTTGTGATCAATAACGACATAGGGATTTGCATCAAACAAAAGAAAGCCTTATGTCTCCTTTAAATTGTTAATTATGTGCAACCATACCTGCCATGATGGATGGACAATCAATAGAAAAGCACCTCAAAACTCTGTTGCAAAACACAACTGCCGTAAGATATAAATTAATTCACGATCATGTTCAGTTGGCTTTGGACACCATTGAAACACAGAAGGTCTCTTATGCATTTAAGGCTTGGCAAATTAGGTATGTAGACATTTTGTATGTTTTTAGCTACTCATGATTGTGCACTGATGTTGACAATTGACAACAACGATTTTTGAACTGTTCTCAATAATGTGTTTACTACATAATGTGTTTATAAGTTCCCTTGCAGTAAATTTTTCATCAGAAATGATAGGTTTTATTTACTGTGTTCTTTTTCAGAGAGAAATGTGTATCAGTTTTGAAGGAAGCTTTGGAAAGCAACAATCCTGCCCTCATCAATATTGGTCTTCAAGCCATTGAGGTAGAATTTTTTACATTTTGCTCAGACAAACTGGTTGCCTAAATGTATTTTTTATAGTGCTGTAAAACTACTTGATCTGGTATACTTGATTTTTTGTGGTCTTAAAGGGTGGTAAAAATTGCTTGGTAAAAATCTTTAAAACACATAAACATGAGGAAGATTTTTAAATTCATTTGGGAAAACTCTGTGATTTATGCTTGTTAGAAGTTTTTCAGCACTATTTAAATTTTCATTGTGTTATTCACAGTATGCTGTTTTTCACCCTGATTTGGATGGAGTGACAGGTGAAGATGAATGGGATGCTATGGATGCAAGAATCTTTGTGCTGCAGGTAAAAGACTACATTTTGAAGTCTGCCTTATATTTGACTATAGTGAGTAAAGCCCAAGATCCACTGTAACGATTCTGTTGAATCTTTTTTTGCAAATTACTGACATGATTGTTCTGAACTAATAAGATCTATTGGTTTTTTCAATGGATCTTATCTTAGTGTTTCATTCATTTGTCCAACTGTTCTGTGCAAATATATGTGATAAAATGCACAGAGAAATAAGATATTTTCCCTCTGCTTTAACACTCCTGGAATGTTGCTCTATTTGCAAAAGGGCGTCGCTTTGTATGGGATTTTTCCTTTGTATGGCATGAATCTCTTCCTTGTTTGTACAGAAGTGTAAAAAGAAAAACTGATACTAAAAGTTGACAATTCAGTAAATTTTACTTCATGTTGTGTATTTTGGTTCGTGTTTTCCGAAACCAATACGTTTCCACTTAATTCGAAAACAAACACACATTGAAGTGTATTAAACATTATAAACAAAAAATACTCTGGTACCTTTTTAGTAAAAACAAATGGTAAAAACTTTTTTCAATTACATAAAAACGGGTTTCACTATTTTTAGTCTTTACTGTGGAAGTAACATTGAGAAAAGCACACATATAATGTGGAATTTGCATTACTGTATTAAGATTTTGGATGCACTTAACTGTTTACCATACCTTGAACCCGAACATCAAGTTCATGGACTTAAAATTCTTCTTGGCCTCTGCTGTGACTTTGTCCCAAGCTTTGATGGAGAACTGATCATTAAAATTGTCCAGGTAAATTTTTGCATGATCACATTCTGTGGTTTTTTGCATGACCAATTGTTTTCTAAGAAGTTTGTGTTTGGTAAAAAAACAATGCTGTTTTTGTGTGGCCGCAATTTTGTCATCGTTATACTTTGCTTTGTAAATACCTCAAACATTTGTAAACTGTAGTTTTAATTTTTTTAATTATTAAGAAATGTCAATAAGGAAACAATGTTTAAACGTACATTGTAATTATGGTGCAGCAATTTAAACATAAAATGTCTAATTTGTTGTAATTTCGAAAAGTGTGGTATTGGTGAATTTTGTAATTTAACAGCCAACCCATTAACATGCACAACTATAGTCATTATGAAAGAAACTGGTTTCTGTAAATAAAACGGGTTGTATGTAAATGACTATGAATCATAAACTAGTTTCTGGATTGCCTCTGCAAGGCACATGTACAAAGCTCTATTAAACGCTTAAGACTGCATATAACAAGCTGTGCGGCAGACAATTTTTCAGTTTTTTTTAACAAGGGCTCTGTTTGTTTAAAACCGAACATACTATAGCCACTTATTGATTTGTTGCTGTTGTTTTGTGATTGTGCACAATTTTCAGATGTGTCTCGCATGTTGGCACAAGGACAACGATAGCGTTCATGCCTCTCTACTTCAGCTCTGTGCTGCATATACACTGCACACGCAAAAGGTGCGGCTACTGAAATAACCATGATTAACTCGTGACAATTAGCATGGCTAAGAATATCTTTTTGTTTACAACTTGTTTTTGTGTGATTGATTTTTGGGAGATTTTATGATTTTGCAAATTTTTGTTTGTGCAGTAATACAAAAGGTGAACTGTTAAATATGTGGCATGCATACATATTAGTTTCCAAATTTTGAAATTATTTGCCTAAAACAGTCTTTTTCATTTTATGTCTCCTACCAGTTTGCCAATATCAATCGCATGTTTTTTGTTGACTCTCACAAGTTACAACTTAAGTAAAACATATATCTAAATATTCCATATACCTTTAAGATTTACAGTGCACATGTAAATCTGCAGTTTTGGTGCGAAGATATGCAGCACAGACCTGAAAACGTGGTAATCCCACTGACTCTAGTTTTGACATTTTTTGTATCTGCTTCTTTAGTTTTGTTCTGCGAGCTGTGCCAAGCAGAATGTCAACTCAGATGTACATTGTGCTGCAGAGAGTCTTGCAAGTCAGGCGGTGGATAAGCTTGCACAAGCCGATATCAAAGGTGGAATGCATGCAGGTGCGTGACTTGATTGTGTTACTGGAATTTAGTGCTACATTTTTTCAGATATTTTTTTACAAGAGTTCAAAATAAATTGTTGTTGTCGTTTCACATTCTGCTTCTGCTGTGTTTTAATTTGCTTGCTATAAATCTATGAATTTGTGACATTAAGTTGCCTGATTCCTTTTGTTTACATTTTGTTTCACCTTCATCGACCTTTTCCTCATTATCCTTCGATAATGTCAGTTCCATTGAGGGTTTGCTGGACGGCCAATTAATCAATACTAAAATCTCCCAGAAAAAATGGTTGGATACCTTTATTTTAATGAAACAAAACATGTAGAAAAACTGCAGCCTAAATTTAATACTGTTTGGAGGTTTCTCTCTTATTTTTTCACAAATTTACATCAAAACACTTTTTACAGATAAACTGGTCGATGTGATTGGATTAGCGAAGTTTTTCTTGCAGCAAGTAAACCGAGCCGAGTCTGACAGTCAGCGAGCGTTATACCTCGAATGCTTGCTGTCTGTCTTGAAAACTTTAAAGTCGTCCTTTGTTCGAAAACATGAGATGTTTGGAAACTTAGTAAGGTATGTTTTCCTCTGCTTTCCTTTTTTTGAATTGGATGTATACAATCAGCAGTCTGGAACTATTTTTTCAGACAAGATCTTTGTCCCACGCTGGCCTCTGTGATTTGTCTTTCTCAAGTTGGAAGTAAAACCCGACTCATGACATCTAAGAGGTTTCTCATTCGCAAGGAGAAAGAGAACAATTCGAAAAGTAAAATAACTGATTCTGTTCAAATGCCCATCTATACTAGATATATCCACATCTATACTAAATATATTTTTGTGAAATTTTGCCTGTAGCTGTATAGGTACATTTTCATGACAACCAAAGACTATTTTTAACCAACTATATTTAATGATGTTTAGAACTGATGGTTACTCGCTCTCTGATGCTGCATAGAAAAGTTGCTTTGCTATCAGTTGAGCTTGTGCGACTTGTGGGCTGCGTTGCTTCTTTGCGCCCCCATGTGGCAGTTGTATTCACCCACTTGTTGTCGACTGCAGCCTCGTCATTGCATGGTGTCCCATACCTCATTATGAAACAGGTCTGCAAAGTTGATTTTCGGATATGTTTACTACGTTGGTATTGAATTGCAACTGTATAAATTGTACTATCTAACCTAGGGCTTAGCAAACTGTTTGGTCTTTATCTCTTCGACCCCTTCTATTTTTTTAACACTTTTTTTAACGCATTTATTTGCGTTCGACGGTCAAATGTTTTTGCTGTCTGTATCAGCACCCATTTTTCGCAACAGTTTAAGATTGTGCTTCGCACTAACTTGGGCCTAATCTTGTCAAAAGTCAGAAAGTATACTTTATGTAGATATAATGCCTAGTGTTAAGTTAAGTGTACTTGCGACCCCCATAACTAGTTGCGCAACCCGCAGCATGTAAAACTCTGATCTTAACTATCCAAAATGTAACAGAGAAAGGTAAATTAAAAACATGACTGCCAGGGAACTTGTATGTAGTGAATACATTGTTTTGCAAAGAAGGAATTTGACTAACTTTCCAGTCTTTCTTCAGTTGGTTATTCTTGGAAATTTGTGTTTTGGGCTTGCACATGCATGGATAGGCAAAGACCACATAGTTTTCACTGTTGTATATTTTTAGCTTTGGCAAAAGCCAGAAATTCTATTCGACCTGGCTGGTCCATTTCTGGTGCAGGATGTTGAAGAAAAGCAAAATGCAGCTGGAATTTTGCAATTGTAAGAACACCATTTGATGTGTGGTTTCTGAGATTGGAAGCAATAAAATGCCTAACCATTGTTTTGTAAAGTTTGGTTGTAATTTGCCATTTTTTATCAAAAAAATTAGTTGCTAATTTGTTTTGACATTTGGAACTCATTTTACTGGGGTTTCTGATTTATTTTACTGCATGTATGTACACATGCTAATCATTGTTTTATAAAAACATTTGAAACAGAATTATTCATGCCATGTCACAATCATGTAACATTTCTCGTGAGAATGTCCAGCAAGTAACAAACATCCAATCATCGATCTCAGCTGTCAATAAACTTTTGGAAACACTGGAGGAAGCAAGAAAAGGTGTTGGACTTCGTGAGGAACAGGTAAGCATTTGATGTTATATTCAAATGTAGAAAGAGTTTCCGCTGGATATCTGTTGCCACACAATGTCTATGCAATTCATTGTCATCATCAAGGCACTTCGGGTTTTATCTTTCTAGTTGCTGGATTTATTTGCTTGTGTTGTTCTCGAGATTGTTACTACACTATTTACTTTGGCAAAGGTTTTTTTCAAGCTGATTTTAATGCTTGGCTGTGAAATGGAAAACATAATGTTTTGGTAAATTCAAACTTCCTGTCTGAAAACAAACCAAAATTTGCACAACGCAATTATTAAATGCTTTTTGTCCCTGTTAGTTAGTTGCAAAATATAATACCTTCTTAACTAAAGGCAAAACATGTGACATAATTAGAAAGGCCTTCTTTTTCTTTGTTACATCGTGTATACGCAATAAACTATGCATACATGCACAGTTGTGCAGTTTCGGCCCATTCCCAATTTGCTTGAGAATATCTAACTGCACTTAAACTTCTAATAATAAACAAACAAGCCAATGTGTTTCAGTAAAATGTTTGTTTATTATCATAATTATTTAAACCATAAAATGTGCACCCAAGTTCTCAAACTTAATTACAGTACCATTTAGAAATAAAACTCATTGATGACAAAACCTCTTTTATATTAGCTGCCTTTACTTTTTTTTTAGATCTTGCATTTTATTCAACTTCCGATCACACCCAACTTATCTGATGATGAAATATCTGACGACAGCTCAGAGAACCTTGTTTCAGCTGCTGAAGAGCAACTAGATGAAATGAACTTAACTGAGGACAATCTTGTTGATAAAAGTGACCATGACCAGCAGAAAGATGAGGATACATCTGTAGAAAATTTGCAACAGGTAGTATGTCGAAAGTTCTGCAACTATTGAGTTTAAAGCTATCAACTTTTCAGAAACTTCCTGTGTTTAAGTCAATAAGTGAGCTACACCAGAGTTATTTATCAGAAGATGATGACATTTGGATGTCATCTGAGGATTTAAGATCTCCAGCTTCACCTTGCTATCAATCTGCGGCTGAAGGGGAGGAACCATTGCGACTTGCTGAAGGTAAAAAACAAACTTAAATTTACACCATTAATACCATTGGGCACTTGCCATGTAAAATCAAATTTTAAGATAAGGATTGTCATGAGGTAATAATTGTAGCTAGCAGCAGTTTGGTTACTTTAATTAACATCAAAATTGAAACAATGTCGTTTGAATGAAGTTTTTACGAATTTTTAAATCATGATCAAAATGTTTTCTAAACTTTTTGGAGGAATTTGTTCGTGTTGTGTTTGTGTAGTTGCTGCTAAAATTAACAAGGAACGTTCATCATCGTTATCATCAGCTTCCACCAACACTGCTACTGATGACGATTCGGAAACTGGCACTTACCAAAAGGTACAACACCGAAAAATGCCAGCATAAGCTAAAAAATATAACAATGTGATACATCTAGGATTCAGATGGAGACATCGACAAGTATATGGAAGAAGCAATTTTATCAAGTGGGAAATCGAATGCTGAAACTTGTAAGCGTAACTTGGTTGCTAGCTTCCCGCTTAAAAAAAATTAGTAAAATACTAAGCTAATTTTTTAGAATGACTTTTTTGGTATTGTTTGCATGGTCTGTCAGGATTTCCTTAGTGCAAAGCTGCCCGAAGCATGCCATGCACATCATTTGTTTGGCTTTCGGAGAAAACCATGTCATCCCAATTAAATCTTTACACCCTTTATATCATAGTTAAGCATTGTCATGTACTTTTAACATCCAGTTAACACCCGGTTGACATGCAAGTTCCTGAGGTGTGTTGTATTTGCAACGGGTGTTTTTGTGAAAAGGTTTTCAATTAGCTGTACCCAGCTATTCATAACAAATTTGATTGCATTACCTTCCAGTAACGCACAGTGCAGAAGAAGAAAGGGATCGCATCATTGCCCGGCGTCACATCAAATATATTCAGGAGATTCTTCCTCAACTTCTCAAGTCCCCCGACATTGCAACTGTTGATCAGGAACTGCAGCAGGCAGCCTCCTTGTTCTGTCATGGTCAGAATTTGTTTGTATTTGAAGGATGTTTTAGAAAAAGCGAGTTTCGCAAAAACCCTTTGTCACACAATTTTTGGGTAAACACAGGCTGTAAAACTTTTCAGAAAAAATGCTTTCATAACAGCATTGCTTTGTTTGGACGACATGCGAAATGCAAGACAATGACAATTTAAAGCCAAAGCCTTTCAAAAAACCCTTTAAAATAAGCTGTTGCCACAAGATATACCATAGACACCTATCACCCTTTTGTGAATATGTTTACATATTGTAACACTCGTACGCATACAGAAGTCCACAGAAAGTAGGTTGTGGCTGCAAAAGAGCAGCAAATCAAACCGCTGTGAATAATTGACTCATTACAATGGAGAAATTAATAGCATGGTGAAAAAGATGTGTTATGTCATTTTGTATTTTTTGTAGAAATCTATGCAACATGGAAAATGGAGTGTCTATCTGTGCAGGCCGACAGCTTATACATTTTGTCCTATGCAACATTGCTCTTAGCACTGCGGCTACATTTAAATGGGCACTACACAGGCTCAGGAGCCCAGCTGCCCTGTATAAAGGTACTTTTACTTAAAACATATTTCCTACATCTGAGGTATGCCATGCCTTTTGCATAGTTTTCAACATTTCTGCTTGGCCGGGTCAAACACCACATGGTAATACCCTGTGCTCAGCCAAGCGTGATTAGGTGTTTTCTGGGTCTCATTGCATGTAACATGGAGATAGAGTGTTTATTTTTGACAATATGTTTTAAAAATTTATAAGTTGTACTTGCTAAGATAATTTTTTGAACCACACAGCATTTTGAGTTTCAAGTTTCTAAAGAGGTAAAATCAGACGTTGCCAACAACTTTGCAAATAATGTGTTTGTTTAAGCTGTTGCTTGGGTTATAATATTTTTGCAACCACTTACTCAGCTTGGCACATTTATGTTTCAATTATTCATTTTTTTGTTTTTTAAAATGCAGAGTCAGTGGGTGAACTTTCAGCAAACAAGTGGGATTTACTTGAGCAAGTCGTGGTTATCAGAAACTTTCAAGCAAGTTGTTACAACTGATCTATTTGCGGAAGCCGGATACAACGTTGGAGAAAACAACCCGATCGTACCACTAATAAATGCTTTGATCGGTAAATCTCTTGATAAATTTTACTACAAATTTCCTGTTAAAATATTTTAACTGTTCATGAAAGAAAAAATTCTCTTTGCCCGATAAAATTAGTCCTTAAAGAGCAACAAGGCAAAAATGTGCATTGCTAAAATTTTATTTAATGTTTTTTTTTTGCAGAAATTGATGGTAGTGTTAAACCTGAGCACATCAGACTACTCAATAATTCCCTTCCATCACCGAGTTCACCACAGCAGCATCAAGCTTTTAGAACAGGTGTCTTTACTATATTTGCTAAACGAGACCGTTTAGTAACGGCTATCGCCATCCCGTGACAGTGATTTAAAAGTTTACATTTCAATACATTTTGTAAGTCAAGCCACTTCTTTGTTTTAAAGTAGCGACGTCATTAACATGGCACGCAAAGTCATTAGCATTGCAACATAATTTGTAAACTGGCGCACTGCATTTAAAAGGTTGATGAGAGTGTGCCGCTCATAGAGAAACCTTTTGTTGTTTCGAAAAAAAAATGAAGTCCATTGTGTGTGGCACCGATTAAGAGATTTAAGTTATGACAAGGAGTTTGCATCAAACATGTAACAAGCGTATTTGTGGATCGTTAAGATTTATTAAAAACTGTTCCATTCATAAAACTGACCAGAACTTAGCTTAGGTCATCAATCAGTCTTGAAAGTTAAAGGTAAGGTATGTACATAAGCGATATTGATATCAAACATTTTACGCCACAACACAACTTATGTGGATTAATCATTTTCCTAGGTGGTGAATTTGCTCGTCAAGTCGCTGTCTCAACATGGAACCTCATCTTAGACATATTGCAGAGCTCATTCGCTTACGTTCAAGACTCAAGTGGAGGCATTTCAAATTCACTCTATCTCATGTTCTCACCGTCGTCACTAAGAATGCGCACATCGCGGGAGCATGACATCATAATATCGAGTTTAGACGGCCTTCGCTGTGCTGTCAAACTGACCTGTTTCTTGGGTAAGCCAATGGTTGTAAGATGTAGGATTTACAAATTGTTTAGACATGAGGCAAATGGTGCAATAATAATTTTGGCAAGTGTTTTTGTTTAGTTTTTGTCCTATCACTACATCTGACAAGAATTTGAAATAAATGGGTCCCGTTTCCCGTTCAAACGGGGGTTTACGTTTTTTTCCTGTTTCAGTCTAACAGCTTATTGTGGACATGTTTTTTGGTAAAAATTGTTTCAATTTATAATGTTAACACACATGGGAGATAAACTTTTGCTTTGGCTGGCATTTCTAAATTTTAACAAAGAGAAGGACTCTTATAAGTGCCATTGGTTGTATAAAAACTAATGCCCTGTAAAAACTAAAACCTGCGGTACAGTATTTTATATTATTACTATTAAACAATAACTTAAACAGCAAGTGTTTAATTCCTTTGCAAAGATGAAGAAAGAATTTATCAACATGAAATTTTTGCACAGGTATACATTCATATGCTGGTGCTGTGCTGGGGCAGATGGTCGAGGCTTGTATTCCAAATGATTATCTGTCGCCGCACTCCCATAATCCCAAAACAATCAATGGTAGGTCTGATGTGTTTAATGCTTATAAATTATGCATTGTTTAAAGCCCCGTTAATTGTATGGTGTAGCTTTGAATAACCAATTAAATTGTGGTTAGTTTGCAGTAAATATTGTTTTGGTTTAATTATACTTGAATACTTGTAACAGTAAATAAAGACCGATGTTAAATAGTTAACTTTTGTTGTTATAAACAAGATGCTGTGCCCAATAATAAGTATCACATCATGTCACTTGCTTTTATTTCACTTTCAAATAAAACTGGTTTGGGTTACTGCACGTTCAGAGCTATTATTTACTGTTATCAAGGTATATTTTTCTGTTTAGATGGAAAAGATGGGGATACACTCCATACAGATCACCACAGGCTTCATATGTGCCATGTGTTGTGTATGGATGCTGTGATAGATGTTGCTTTGGAGGTCGGATGTCATTCACCAAACAGATGGAACGCTCTGTTCAGGTAAAAAAAATAGGGCTTGTTATACCACCAAGTTCTGTTTATCGGCAGTTAATGTCAGAATTAGGTTTTTGTTTGTTTAGATAGCTAAACTGTAACAAACAAACAAAAAATTCATCATCATGTGGAATTGTTGCAATACTTTGATCTTTTTATTTCAGTGCCTAACACATGTCAGCATGGAAATGTTTTCTTAAAAGTGTTTGTATCATTGCCCTCGTTAAAAACGCAACTGGTTTTATTTTAAAGCAGATTGCCGGAATCAAAAAGATGTGTAAATCAATGTTAATTATTTTTGCCCTTGTGAACTGGCCTTTTCGAAAATACTTGGCAATATGTAAGCTTAGCTTCGAGTAATGTTTATGTTGAACCAATTCAAACTGTCTTGTATCACTACCTTTTTTACAAAACATCTAACGAAAATTTTTTTTTCCAGGGTTGTATCATATGTATCGCATTTGGAGGCGAATGCCTACAAGGATCAGTCTAAGGTTGACGCGTACAAAGCACTGAGGTCACCAGATATTGATGTATCTGCTCTTGTGAAGGTAAATCCCCAAATCAATTATTTCAACTTGGGGGTTCCTAAGCTATTTGGCTTGCACCCTTTCATGACATTATTTATCAAATCTCATGCCCACCTCCTTGCAAAAAATCCAAATCAGGAAAAATAAATTAATCGCCCAAAACTCTATTTGGGAAAAGCATAAGATTTTAAGGTTTAAGCGACACGAACAAAATTTATTTATATTGCAGTTTGTTGGGAACACAAAAGTTATGATTAGTAATATCTTTTGAATGATGCTGTGCCGATGATTGTGTTGTATGTTACAAAAATCTTGTATCACGTCTCGGCACGGGAAACAGAAAAACCAAATTTAACGCTTTCTTCAATTTCTCACATTCAATTTTTTTTTGACCAGGAAAACTCGAATGACATTAGATGGGGAAATTTGTCATCTGGTTCTGCACAACTAACTAGTCTGGGTTTCCTGACACAGGAGAGAACTATTAAAGCGATCTACGCCTTGTCAAGCAAAATTGACAAAATGTTTGAGCAGGTAGAAGTCAAAATATAACACTCCCCTTCAATTGTTAAAATATACTCGAAAAACAAAAATTAAAACAGTTGGTTTTTGTTATCTGAATATTTGCTACACATGTAAATAGCAAGTTATTCAAGTGAAATTACAAGCGAGTTTAAAAAAGTAGGTTTAACTTGGTGCCATTAAAATTGCGCTTTGATCATTAATATTTTTCGAACATTGCCATTTTTTGCTGGGTGTTTTAGAAAAATCTACTGAACGTCATACAACAGCGATCAAATGTCCCAACGTGGCCAGCTTATTACGTTAGGAATCATCAAACGCGTTCTACTAAAATTATCGAGTTTTGTAATACACACTTAACTCTTTGCGTGGTCAGGGTTTAAGTATAAAACCTGTGGCTACGAATTTATTGTTAAGTCTAGGGATGCTCAAAGTAGAATAACTGACTATTCTGTAATAGTTGTTTCAAATCCAGAATATCGTATCCAACTCTTATATTAGTTTTGGCAGAATGACTTCGTTATTGGTGCAATGTAGTTGTAAGTTTAAGTCCCGAATTCGCCGTTTATTTTTTTGATCTAAAAACCTAACTGATGTATATAACACTTAAGGGCCTACAGTTAAACTAGTATTAAAGATTTGCTAGTAGTTGCCTACTTATTTTTGCCACAACCTATTCAGTGACTAAACCCCCACTACAAAGCATTATGAAACAGACAAGCAATCATTAATTGTTTAATTTCAACAGGCTTCTGTGCAACTGAACCTGAGCGACATCGTCCATTTCACCAGACATTTGTGCCAAGCTTCTCATGAACAGCTACACAAGTCGCCGGGCAACAGCGCAAAAGCGGGTTTGTCAGGCTTTCATTGTCATCAATTATTCAACCGTTACTGTGCTTGAAAGCGATTAAAAGCCATTTACAGGACAAAGGCTGTGATGTATAATGAAGTTCCTCTGTGTGTGGTGTTAAATCAAGACCATTAACCTCTAGTTTCAAAATAAAACGTTAAATTATATCCTAGTCCATATTTAAAGCAAAAATGGTGAAGTATAACATTTGCTGCACCGAAAATCTGTCTACCTTTTTATCTGCGAAAAAATGATAATTATTTTGAAATTTTTTTTTTGGATACGGCTGGTATTTAACATTGTTGGCAATTCTTGATGATATTAGCCGTTTAATGAACTTATTTTTTGACCACTGGCAGCGAAGATTTATCTGAGTATAAGGGTAACGAAAAAACGTTCAGCATTTAAAACTTGTTGTGTTTTCACCCCTAAACCCAGGTCCCTACCAAATGCACGACACCCCTCTGCTGTATAGACTTGGGGAGAACATGTTGCGATGTGCCAAGTCACTTGACAGACCCCTGCTGCACATAGGAAGTGTGTGGAATCTGTCAGCGCCACATTTCGCCAAGGTAAGCTTAAGTGATCTTTTGGAATCGACCGAACCAGCACCCGAGTACTCGGTACATGGCATCGCCGTTTTTAGTGCTCGGTCATAAGTTGCTGAACGTCGTAATGTGGTGAAGAAAATGTCAAACAAAGTCTAAGTTACGAAGCGAGAATCGCCTAACGCTTTTTTTGTGAATTGGCGGGTTTTGTCACACAAACTAGCCTCTTCGAAAGACAAAACTGGTAACGCTTGGTTTTAAACAATAAAAATGTGGTGCTACTAGTGTATTCTTACGTCATACACGTGTGACGTCATAAAATCCAACACCGTGCATGAACGTAAGATGCTCGGTGCCCGGCCAAACAGAACACTTATGGTCATAAAAATAACGCAAGACACAATTCACCCACCCTAACCTTGTCTGCGATTCTCTGGCACACTATCGAGCCTATGTAGCTCAGTTGGCAGAGCGCCAACGCCACATTGGCAGCTGTCGTGGATTCGAATCCCACCGCAGGCTAGAAAAATCCTGTGCATGTTTGTGGGGGTTGGCTCTCATTCGTTTTTTCCTTTAGGCTGTCGGTCATCCCAACCACCAAATTGCCAAGCAAGCGATTTCGTTTATCCACGACACAGTGAGCTCGGTGCTGACACCAAGCGACGACCGCGGCAACCACGCCATGTCGCTGTGGGGCGACAAAGAGCCGATGTATTTTCACTTGAACGAGGCACTCCTGCAGCCTTTTGAGAGAGCAATGCAACTTGAGAACTGCGACCAAGTAATACAAGACCAGGTGAGTTCTGAGGGTTCAGTCAATTTATATACAAGTTAAGTTTATTTTAATACCTTCGTAATTAAAGCTGAGTTCCCAAAAATGTTGTGTTTGGAATATATTAGATCTTAAAGTTGCTTATACGACGTCGAGCGCTTAAAGAATTTTGGTTTGTTATTTAAACTTTGACTACAACAAAAATTTTGCAAAATGTTTGTGTTTTTACCAATCTTAGATATCAGCGTTTTACGAACACGCTCTTCAAATTATTTTAATATCGTGTACAACTCGACTCCTTATGCGCAATAAATTTACTCTTTATTATTATTTGATAAACAGTATGTCCACATTCAAAATATGTGGTTAAAATTTGTACATTTTTAAGTTGGCCTTGTAAAAATATGTGAAATCATTTAATTTTTGATACCAAAGATTTTTTTTCGTTTCAGATCGCCTGTTCCATATCGCAACTGGTTGAAGCCAGTTCAAACCGGATTGCATCTGGTTGGAGGCCTTTGTTCAGTGCGCTGAGAAATATTCCATTTTCTGATCACCAACCACTGGTTAGAGTTTGTATGGTCTTTATTTACATCTCAAAAACTATTTGTATGTTAACAAACAACTTTTAATTTTTGGAAATCAGCAACCGTCCATTTGTACTTTTTTTTGCTGTATAAAGTTCTGTCAAATATTTTTAAGAAATTTTGTCCAAATGAGCAAACGCCCCTATCCAATTGTCTAGTTCCTGTTGAATAAACTGTTGCCAAAATTATCTCAGAGCAAATCCCCAGTTCTCGATGTGCTCAACACATTCTTCAACGTATCCCGGTCTCCATCGGTTTTTGCAAATGCTGCACACGACTGCATCAGATGTCTCATTAAGATGTTAACTTCCATCCAAGGTAAATTATCGTCACACACTTAACTTTTTCTCAAAATCTTCAGATGTTCAAACGACCTACATATTTTATGCAGGAGCATAGGGCCTGATTGCATACTGACAATGGTATCTGGTTCATAACTGCTAAATAACTTGTATTTGCAATGCAAACGTTTCAACAATCGCTGATGTCAGTGCAATATTCACTGTATACAAGCTCTTTGGCAGTTAGGTTTTATTCAAGAGTCCGTGTCTTGTACTTCGAAACGAATGATATTCATTGTTTTTTAGCAGTCTGTTTATTCAATAGAGCGTACAAGGGGTTGATAAACACATACATAACATAGTAAACAAGCACAACGAAAGTTAACACGTGACAATCTATAAGCAGCATTAACTGAACAGCTTCTGTTACAGCTCATGCATGCTGCAAAGTCAGTTAAACGTATAATCAAGGGAAGGAAAAACGATAGATTCAACTAAAGTTAGGCATTGTTTATGATCGGAACCAGTTCACAACTGGAAAGAGCTTTACCATAAGAGCCTATATTGTGAGCACCTAAGCAGATAAATAAAAACTTACTTCCATTGCAGATAAAGAGTCTGACTCTGCCACAGCAGAGGATGATCACCAGCGCTCAACAAGCACATTACTATGCAGGTAAAACATATCACTTTCTCAAGACCAATATCGCTATGCTAACATTTGGTCAGCGTATTTAAAAAAAAATAATAATTTTAATCAAATAGCAACGTTTAAGCTATATCGGTGATTGTAGCAATTCGTCATTAATTCAACGCGATAAACAGGTACTGTTGAATTTAAATTTTCACGCCCACTATTTAAGGACCTCCGTAGATCACTAAACGCATAAACCTGATTATCCAAAGGATATTTTTAATACAATTTGAGTTGTCTCAGAAGGAAGAAACAAGCCAGTACTTTTGTGAGAAACCTGTTCTGCGTTTCGACAAACGCCGTTGTCATCACCAAGAAACGCAGAAAATCTTTTACACACAAGTACCAGCTTGTATCGTGTTATTGAGAATATTTCAAACTGTGAATTTTTGACCCAAATGTTGTTTTGTTGTTTCTCTTCGCATCAGTTTCTTTCGTTGACAGATACATCGAAGAGATTTTCGACATTCTGACGAACATGCATCAAAACGGGACGCACGAAAAGTTTAATGACGCAACCCACGTTGACGTCACTCCCGCCTGTTCCGGTATGTGACGTCACACAAAATACCGTCGAAAATTTGCCATAGAAATCTCGCACTTTGTTAACATTTTCTTTAAACAGTGACGTCATTTAAATATTTAGAAGAGTGACGTCATTTGAACACGTCACTTCAAAAAGTTGCTATTAACATCTCGCAGGGTTTTTGCCATCTGTTGTTTAATTTTTCATGTTTTATCAAGGCGACGGTTTTGTGTGGAAGAAGCTCACAACTCCTCTGTGGTCATCCGGGGATGACAAACCAGTGGAGGAGGCAGCGGAGGAGCTGGCTAAGGTGGCGGAGGAGTGTTTTCGAATCCCTAATGATGATGAAGGTAAGTGTTGGACAATTTTTGTTTTGTTTGGCATGTGTTATCAATGCTGTGTGTGGTTTCTTCTAGATTTTATTTTGCTTAACATTACCTTCTTGATAATTTCTAAAAGTTTATTGCAAAAGTTTTATTGACAATAACAATATGTTTCTGTCGTCCGAAATATAAATATGTACCTTATGGTACTTGTTTAAAAAACATATTTGATTTGTGCCCAGTAAAAAACAAACAAATTAACAACAACAATGTATTTAAACAACTTCATTCTTGTTCAAAACCCAGATGGTACAAACGAATCCACCACCACACCACAGCGCTCTTTACTGAACGACACTACTGGTCTCATGGCAACATGTTTTTCACTCATGGATGGTTTATCGACCAGCGTTCTTACCAGTTCGCACCACACACAACCAATAGCGTTGGATCTGCTGTGCAAGCTTCTCGAGAAATGCTGGAACGAACCTGGTGCGTTTTATTGTCATCGTTTTCGGGAACACTTGCTGGTAGCAAAACTTGGCGGGCTTGCAAATGGCCAAATGTCTCTGTTGCATTCTGCATGAAAGCTTATTAATTTGACAGCAAAATCTGAAAACCAAAGTGAAAAAAACTCAGGAACACTAAAGAGGGACTTTGAAAGTAGCCTGATTACAAACATAGATGCCAGAGAGCTTGTGTGTAGAGGATACATTGTATTTCAACCGTTTAACAGTTGCTGTTAAAATGTATTCACTACACACAAGCTCTCTGGCAGTTATACTTTTGTAGGAAATTAGAAAACTATTGTTAAGAGGCTGCAATATCAGATCTGTGTCATAATTTAAAAGACCAAAAACCTCTTAAAGTGTCGTAAACCGTCCTATTACAAAGTGCATCTGTTTTAAACAGCTGCTCAATGTGAATGTTTAACGCTTCATACATTTCGGATCCGCAGGTCCCGCTTATTGTCTCCACATCCTTCTTCACTCCTGCTTCCCCACTCTTCACTCGTGGATCGCGCGCTTGCTCTTCGAACACGATGACGTCAGTGTGACGTCACGCCTTGCAAGTTACAAACACATGTACGGGACGGTGATGGAATTCGTGGCTGACGTCATTCGCCGGTAAGTGCTGACGTCATTTGTGTGCCGGGAAAGTTGTTGGTATGTTTTCCGGCTGCCTGAAACACAACACAATTCTTTATAGCTAGGGATTCGCTTAATAGAGCAGTTAGGTCTTTTCGAATTTCATAGAACAATTCGATTCCAGAAATTCGATTCCTATTCCATTTATTGTCACAGAATTCAAAGATACCATAGCTCGATGAAAATTCTTGATTGATTTTCAACTATTTAACTTATTAGAGGCAAAATTAAAAAAAAATTACTCTCTGTAAAAAAATAACCAACTTCTTAAAATATTTACGTTTATTTGTGACGTAACAGGCACGTGATTAGTGAAACCACTCGGCGATCAAACGACGAGCTGGAAAAGTCTGAAGACGAAAAGTTGATCCGCGATTCGGCCGAACGTTTATGGATCGCATATCTCAACCTTTGTGTAGAAACAATTAGGACAAGAAAAGAACATCTCGCGAAACTGGGATGCGCTTGCCTGAGGTATTCCCTTTCTTTTGACCTTTTCTGTTTGTTTATTTCAATCTGTCCACTTAAGCTGGTTGCGGGCAATGTTTCCCAGTTTTTTGTTTCGGAAAAACAAGAAGCCTAAATGGCAATACAACCTTGTGATTACTAGACAGTTGTAAAACCACTTAGATGCTTTGCTCGAGTTAATAATTTTTGCGGAACTTAATTTGGATCATATTTTCATGCATTGACTTTATGTGAGGTGTAATTTGTGTATTTCCTCGAATTTTTACCCATGAGACGACCACAAGTTGTGTTCGAAAAATGCACCTTATTGAAAAACTATTCACATTTTTGATTAAATTTACACATCCTTGAGGCCAGGGCATGAAGATGAACCGTAAATTTACAAAATGATAAGTTTGTGAAGAAATAAATATTATATGTTTAAAAAAATACATTTTAAAAAAAATATTCGCTTTCAGCATCACACTTCACGCATCTTCGAAGTCAAGGCGTGAAGATATAACCTAACTTTGCATTCCAAAAGTTGGAAAAAAATTAAGATTATACCAAATAAAAAATATCCTTAATTTACCTTTTTTTAATTTTTTTAACAGACACATTTTTGCCACCATCGGAAATCACATGACCGCCAACATGATCACCGATGCGTGTCGGTGTCTTAGTTACGTTGTCGACAATTGTTTGATTGCGATCAACTCTCTGGTGAAGATATATGACGATCGACTGTCCGATGAACTGATGGTCGAAATACAAGATTGCCAAACTTCCATATGCGACCCGTCATGTCTGGCAAGGGTGAGTGACTTTGTAAAAAAGTGTTTTTTATGGGTTCCCTTCCATGTAGAAGACACATGGTGTTTTTACTTTGTGTTTTTATTATGTCTGACGAGATTGTGTAACTTTTGCACCCCAGTTAGACCCATAGGCCACCGAAACATGAAATAACCAAAAACAGCAATGTTTGAATATGAATCCACTTCCAATGTGGACACTTAATGTTTTCCCCATTTTTTCTCTGTCTCAAAGTATTTAATTCATCCAGTTTGGTCAAGAAAGTGTCGTTCAAATTTCTTTAAATTTGCGCTCACGACAGATGAGTAATGTAACTTTCATCACCAGTTTTCCCCAAAACGTAAAACTTCCAAGACAGCAATATATATTTTCTATTGTTATCACTCTAATGTTTTTTATTATATTTAATTAATGAATGAATAGAGTTTATTAAAACAAAAAAAATTGAACAAAAATTTCTTGTAATCACAATATTGGGGATTCTCCCTGGTTCTCGGGTTAAAGTTTTAAGTTCATTATGTTTCAGGTGTTCCAGTCAAACGGATTCCAACCGAAATCTCACGGGTTCGAATCCCACCAGGAATCCTACATTGTCTGCGATCCAGCAACATCAAACAGGTACGACCCTCAATATATTTGTAAATTAGACATCTGAAAACACTTTTGCCTGTTTCGCCGCAGGGTGTCGCTGTGTGAGATAGCCTGTGACCTTTCATCCCTTCATCTGCTGGTCAAGTGCATCGAGCACGTGATGCTGGGGGAATCCCGCTCGCCATGGCAACGGGAGATCCCCTACGCGCACCACAATCGTCAGCACAACAACAACGCGGAAATGGCGGCGGGTGAGAAGAACTGTAAATTATTTACAAAATGCTGGTTTACAAAACAGTGAAAATTCTGTCTTTGATTTGCACAACAAATATTGAAGTTGACGTTATAATCAACGAATTGTTTAATAAACAACATAACTGCCAGAGAGCTTGTATACAGTGAATGAATTGAAATGCAAACGGTTTAACAATCACCAGTGCAAAAATATATTCGCTTTATACAAGCTCTCTGGCAGTTATGTTTATAATTAGACTTTTCAACTCCGTGTGTTGTGTTTCTAAATAAACAAATAGAAGTATTACACGTTTTGCTAAAGTTAATTTTTCTTAAATGACCTATTTTTTGAATTTTTCTGTACAACTCTCACAGATTCAACCTCACTCCTGCACTCCACAACCGAGCCTCGACCAACCGATGACGTCACCAGTCACCGTGGCAACCAGGTGCGCGCAAGACCCCTGCCTGTGCTGCTCGACTATCTGCAGACAACCGAGGTTCGTGTTTGCGCTTATGACATTGTAGTCACGTGATACACCACTGACACCCCCCTCTATGTTTCAGATCCACAGCTTGTGCGCATGCGTGGCGAAGTCTTACATAGCAGCTCGTAATTTCGACAGGCACCGGGATCTACAACGGCTCGTGCAAAAACTCGGCAAGTTTTACGCGTCGGCAAATCTTTACCAGGTAACTGGAGTTGAAGAAATAGATCAACCTTCAAGCCGGAAATAACCGCCAACGTTAAAACGTTATGAAATGCAAAAAATTGCACAGTTGGTGAACTAAGGTTGAGCAAGGCGTTATGTGGCTGACAAGAAAGTGGGGCACTTGCAAAGTAACGGGAGTCTCCGCTTTAAACGCATTCTACTTTCTTGTCATTTGCCCAAAGGAGTTTTACAAACAAGTAGCACGCGAGCAAAAACTAACACTGATTTTCGGAATTCAAGTCACTGTATTATTGCCAAGTGATCGTAGGCTTTCATACCAACATATCTTCTACTCTGGTCAAGGCTGATGCATTAACACCAGTTTATTAACATCGTTAGAAGAGATTTGACACAATCTGCTTTGTATGCCGTTTCAACTGGCCAATTTTCTTTTAGTGCCCGCAATCGCTCATTTATTCCCAGCCCTCCCTTGATCATAGCAAACTCCCCCAGGGAATGCTGGCGTTGAGAAACACTGGTTAGAGTAAGGACTTAATATTTCATCTCTCAGCCAACTTTCAGAAATGATTTAACAGAAATTTTAAGTTCCTCTCTATATATTCTCAGTTTGCATCACTTACCTACGACACTTACCTCCGCATCATCCTCGCTCTTTGCTCTCACTCCTCCTCATCCACAAACTCTAACAAAATCCATAAGACCACGGCAGCATCCACATCCGGGAGCGACCATCCCCTGCTCCTTGAGGATCTTCTTCCCAAAATCTCTTTCATCCAAGATGGTGGTCACCTCAAATCTGTCTCGAATCCCGGAAATCTAGACTGGGCACTAGAGGCGCTAAATCACTCCCTTGACGTCATCAACGAACCGTGGGGTGACGTCATAGGTACGTCATCGCCGCGATCACTGGAGCCTGAGCCGTTTCTGATGCTGCAAGATCGACCGTGGGAGAATGAAGAAGTTGCTCCTGCTCCTCCTCCTCCGGGGAGCAACGAGGAGGAGAGTGGGAGCGGCGAGTTTGAAATGGAGGAATTGAATTGCGATAATATGTCCCTTGATTTTGACTACATGGCTTATGTGAAGCGGTACAATGATGGGAATGTAAATGGTAAGCGATGCTGTACTATTGCTGTTTCTTTGTGGAGCTCAATTGTTTTGTTTTTTAGGTCATGACGTCACGGCTTCTCCACATAGACAGAACCCTCCTCTACAGGCATGAAGATTTTGTGGCTTTAAGATGCTAAAAAATATCCTTAAAGAATTTTTCAAACAAACAATCAGGCTATATTTTTTTTCTTTGTTGTTTTTCTTCATTTTTAAATGCGTTACACACAATAAAACGTTTTTTTTTTCAGACAATCAAACTACTTTCATTCCTTTTTTTTAAATTTTAATTGCGTTACAGTCATTGAAATATTTTATTTAGACCGTATTTATTTTATTTTTCAATGCGCACTTCAAAACAATTTACGACCAAACTAGTTTTATTTCTACAAACAAAATATTTGAATGTGTAAATGCGTCACATACAGAAATCAGATGCAAGCAAGCCTTCAATGGGACGACGGATGTATTCTGTGGCAAGTGAGAAGACGATTGGTCGATTGATCAGCGCTTATAAGAAGCGGAAACAACAACAGGAAGCTACAACTGTCGTTGTTCCCAAACAGGTTCGGTTTCCTACAGCACAAAAAAATAAAATAAACGCTAAAAATAGAAAACACACACACACAAAGGCTTGAAATAAAATAAACATAAAAAATTAAACGTTAAAAATAGAATAAACACAAACATAAAATAAATATTCAAAAATACAATAAACGCCACAAAATTAAATAAACATTGTGAAAAAACTTCACATTTGAGTAATCATATTAAAAAAAAAGTTGGTCACCGTTTTGTGGACCATCTTGGAAATTCACTGTATTTTCTTGACAGCAGACTGGAATAAGAGCGAGCGAGGTAGAAGGTCACGTGACTCGCCAGCGGTCAATTTCAGAAAGTAGCTGCTCGGTACTTGCGTCCGATGAGCGGGAGGTGGAACGCGAGGTGAGGGTTTGTCGATGGAAATCGTATACTCTAGCCTAGGGGTTTGCGCGCATTTTAACGTCGAGAATATTTGTGGTCATGTAAAAAGCTTTCGACTTTGAATGTGATTTATTATTTTTATTAGCTGTGTGAAGGTACTTTAAATATACCTTTAGGGACTGTAGGGTTGTACTCAGATAAATGACTTTTTGAACAAAAACTGTTTAAAAGACACAGCGAACCGAAAATTATTAATCTTACACATCACAACATAATAAACAACTCCAAACCATCGTAACACAAAACCCTACCGGCTGGTAATTCCCCACAAAAGCCAATCATCCCACGCTGCTGCAATTCACAAAAATTACACTTTCAACTTAGGCTTGGTGCAGCGTGGTCGACGTCACTCTGCGCCTGCTGACGTCAGCACCCGATCACGTGCTCACAAAATTGCTCCCGGCCGTCTACGAACCGCTAGCGGCGCTCGCGAGGCAACAGCACGCGGTAGAAAGCGGAAGTGACGTAGGTGCGGCTTTCCACCAATGGCTGTTGAGAGTGGGCAGCTTATGTAACCTGATGAATTCGCAGTAGGGAGTTCCCCGTGTACAGTCTTGGATCACGTGTTTGTGACGTAGCAAGTGTGGTTT
>QXVZ01005990.1:0-21151 GCA_008931825.1 Phallusia fumigata
GATACGTTAAAACTTTTCCTCCCCAGGCATGATCAGTCGAGTTTTCTTCCCCGACGAGGTCGCTTGTGCCACGGCTGACGAATGTCTACGTGCGTGCGGCAACAAGCAAGGCTGCTCCAACATCGCCTACCCGAAACTCGTCATAGAAATCTTACCCACAGGTAACACTCGGTCGATGTCGTCATCACACTCACGTGACGTCACAATGACGTTTCGCAGGTCTACGTGGGGTGATGGTGGCGGCGATGCTGTCCGCCTTAATGAGCTCGCTCACTTCGATTTTTAACAGCACGAGCACGATTTTTACGATCGATGTGTGGAAGAGGATCCGCAAGATGGCGTCCGAGAGGGAGATGTTGATCGTTGGCAAGTAGGTTGGGTAGAATTGACGTGGAGCCTTGTTGCTCATAGATACTAACACTGCCACCTTTTAATGACGTCAGTGTATTTCTAATGACGTCATTTTCATTAAAATAGCTCACTTTTGCGCTGATGATGCCAACAGCGATTGTTGAAACGTTTGCATTGCAAAAGCTGACTTACTATCACAAATTTTAAAACACTTCGTAATAAAGGTACAGCTGTGCGTTTAACCTTGATCAATCAATTGTGACCTTTACTTTTTCGCGCCTCATAACGTTTCTACGTTGCGCAGCTATTTCAGGCCTGGTGATTGATTTGTGCAACTGTGTTGCAAACTTACTTAACTCAGAAGCCATTTTGTCCTATACTTGTAAAATACTCCTGTTTCCTGTATCCAGGTTGACTGTCTGCGTCCTGGTTGTGATCAGCATCCTCTGGATCCCTGTGATCCTCTCATCAGCAGGAGGACAACTCTTCCTCTACCTCCAGTCCATCCAATCAGCGCTCGGTCCTCCAATCTTCGCTCTTTATTTGTTCGGGATCATGTGGCCACGGATTAATGAGCAGGTGAAACAACTTTTACTTTGTAATGAAGTTGAATCACCAAAATCGATAGCTATAACATTTCAATCTCTCAATTTATTAACATTGAAATCTAATTTACGACGGTTTATGGTCACATGTAAAATCGTTAGGTATATCACAGAAATCGAATAAAATCCATACACAAGCTGCTGGCATGTTATAAACTTCAGTTCGCTTAACTGACAAAAATATTGCATCCAACTAGGTCGTCCACATTTGGGAAAGAATTCTTAAATAAGTTTTTGATTTTGCTTTCCAGGGAGCGTTTTGGGGACTAATAAGTGGATTTACGGGCGGTGTTATCCGATTAATTCTTGATTTCTACTTCTCGGGACCAGCCTGCGATGAAGTGGAAACAAGACCTTGGATTGTTCACAAGTAACTATAGTTTGCTTATTTTCGTGTTTCTATAACTTCGCCACACCCTGGTGGGTCGTTTAATTTTCTAAGGCGATCAGGCATTTTCCATGAATATATCTCTTTTTGAATTTTTTCAACAAATGCAACGTTGATAGCAAGCGTCCTTATTAAACTCTTTAAAAAACTGGCCTATTTTTACGTTGTTTCGTGAAAATAAATAAATGTTTTCGTTTTTTCAGGGTTAATTATTTGCACGTGGCTCCGATTGTGTTTCTTGTCTCTTGTGTCGTCACAATCTCGGTCAGTTACGCAACCGAACCGCTGCCGGAAAAGCAGGTACCTTGCTCTCATCCGTCAAAAATAAACCACATGCTGCGTTAAAACAATGCGTAAAAAATACTGTTGCAGTTGCGGGGAACCACCTGGTTTACAATAGACGAAACAAAAACGAAAAATCCTGAAGACCAAGAAAGCTCCCCGAGCCCCACCAAGCGGTTGGAGATTTTCGAAGAGGAAGACACGAATAAAGGTTCGCGAAATAAGCGTTTTGCATGAATGCCCAAAGCTGGTTCGTAACGTGAGTTTAAACCCGTGTATGCAACCAAACATTGCAAATATGAGTTTTGCAAGTTCTTTTGAAACAGTAAAAAATCTGTACATTTTAAGTACCAATTTCCACATAACTCTTACTTAATTATCTTTTACCAAGTTCTTGAAAACGTTGCCACAGTTGATTGCACAAAGATCGCTTAGGAACCCGTTTTGACTAAAACAGCTGGACTCCTACATTTTATGAAATTATTGTTCTAAGTTACAGAGAAACTTGTAGAAGATGAAAAAGCTGAGGGCGGCGAAAAAACGGGGGTCGAAATGAAACCCCTGCAAGAGAAAGCAGCGATCGAAAATAAGGACGATAATTTGGCGACTGGAGGTGAGAAGGAAACAAAAAACGAAAAGTTAAGTTCGGAAAAAGGTGACAACAACTTGGATCTTGATTCTGGTAGGTTTTTGTGGATTTTTGTGAAGTTAAATTACCAATGGTCAATTAAAAATAAGTTACGTTTTGTAGAATCCCAGAGCAACACAACACCAGAAAACAACAAAGAAACTGGAGAACTATTTTCTGGAAATTTTCTTCTTAACGCCCTCGCAACAACTCTGGCAATGGCTGTTACGTTTCTAATGGGCTACTATGCTTAAAACGGAAGCAAAACAACTTCTTCAGAAAATCTAGCTGCCCATATACATTGAATAGCTTTACCATTAGCAAATGTTGTTTGCCCTATAGACAAAGTGTAAATAAAAAGTGCTTACTTTTGTTTGTAAAGTACATTTGCCTCGTAAGCAAACAACCAGTTTGTTTGAAGGTTATAGCTCTGTCTAGCGGTTAATTTATTTTATACTAGATAAACCTAACCAGTATTTTTCCAGTTGTAAAACTACAATTATTGTAAACAATTAAGCAAAAACAAATATATAATATGGTAAAGGGTAAAATGATAATGACTAAAATGAAAAAATTTACTAACGTTTGAGACTTGTTAAATGATCTCTATTGCACAATAGCGGCCCGCGAAAAAGGAAAGTTTTTATTGGGGGAGAGAATCCGGCAATTTAACCACGTGATTTATGTTATGAGAGTTTAGCCAAATGCAAATGTAAACAAATGGAACGCAAGATGTTGATCAAAATAAAACACTGCCATAAAAATGCGATATCTAGTTTGTGCATCAAGCAGGCCTGCAAGTTAACGGCCCTGTGTTTTACAAGTGTGTTTAATCAGCCTGTGTTTTACAAGTGTGTTTAATCAGCCTGTGTTTTACAAGTGTGTTTAATCAGCCTGCAAGCAAAACAATAACGATCTCACTTCATGCTGCGGTCAAAAAAAACTTAAAATCAAACTATCAGATACGGCGAAATTTCGTACTGCATGTCCCAATCATATCTGTATTTTCTTAAATTTGATGACAAATTTCCAGCAGTTTGGTTCAGTTGGGCATGTTATACATGCAGCTACAGCATTTTATTTGGTTAAACTGTTTTATAACCTTGAGTAAATGTTTTAAAAGTATGTTAAACTAAGGTGAAATAATAACCTTACAGATGTCATTTAGGTCAATTAGGTGTAGTGTTTAATTCATGTAGCAGGTAACAATGTCTGAGGAATGTTCGTTTTTGTTGGTCGGTGAGCGAAATCTTAAATATGAAGTCAACTTAATGTCATGGTCACCAAAACGGGACCTTATTGTCATGACGACAAGCACAGGAGAGGTTATACTTCATCGTCTAACTTCTATTGAGAAAGTTTGGACATTACCCGCTCCTGGAAAAGATGCAACTATAAACGATATATGTTGGAGACCTGATGGTGGAGGTATATAAGTTTTGTAATAAGAACAAGAGCTAGAAATAGAACTAACTTCCAAAAAACCACAATTAACTATTAAACTGGTAACACAGCAACAAATTTTAATGGCTGGCAGGGTAAGAATTCTATTAATTGCAACTGAACAAGTTCTTGTGATTTTTTACTTTAGTAATAGCCGTTGCTTACAACACAAAAGAGAATGGAGTGGCATTTATTGGCATGGAAAAAGCCCAGGTGTTTTGGGATGTTAACTCTGAAAAGTTTTTGTTGAAAAGTCCTCTGCGATGGATGAAATGGTTTGAAAGCCAAGAAATAAATGGTAAGAACCTTTTTTTACCATATTTTAGTTTTCAGAACTTGAAGTTAAGTGCTTCGTTTTTTGGTTACATGATGTAGAACCTCGGAAAGAAATACAACAATTCTTGAGTCTCTAAACCTGAGTAGTTTTTAAAATTATTGTGAATTTTGGTTTGATCCAGTTAGTTAGATAGCAAGTTTTGTCTTTGTTTCAGATCTAGAGTTTGAAAGACGAATGGCTTCTCTGACATTCAAAGACTACTTGGCCCAACTTCCACAACTGTCATCCAAGGACATAAAGACCATTGATGTTAAGCTTGTCATGGCAGACTTGAGGTAATGATCGTAGTTTTGGTTGCATATGTTGTTTAAAACAGTGCTCCGCAACTGGTGTGACAATGCTAGGTGTGTCGTAGTGTAACTCTATCCTAAAGAACTTTAAAACATTTTATCCTTGTTAAATTTGACCTCCCATTGTGCACTTATGACAAATGTAACAGTAGAGATTATCTTAAAATGGCTTAAAAACCAGGTTGAGACGCACTGAAAGTTTAAAAGTGTGACCCATGTAAAAAAGGGTTATGAAGCATAATGACAGGGCAAGTCTTTAATTCTTATGTGTGGTTCCAATCATTTCACTTAGTAATAATTTTGAGTTGCATTGCTTCACTCGAAAAAAATGTGGTATTGATCTACAAAACTTCAAAANTTTGACCTCCCATTGTGCACTTATGACAAACGTAACAGTAGAGATTATCTTAAAAAGGCTGCCCTGGCTTAAAACCCAGGTTGAGGCGCACTGTCGAATTTTGAAAGTTTAAAAGTGTGACCCATGTAAAAAAAGGTTATGAAGCATAATGACAGGGCAAGTGTTTAATTCTTATGTGTGGTTCCAGTCATTTCACTTAGTAATAATTTTGAGTTGCATTGCTTCACTCGAAAAAAATGTGGTTAATAAAACAAAATTGATCTACAAAACTTCAAAATTTGATAAGTGCATAGCCAGCAATAAATCAAACAAATTTTAGACAAGTTTACATTGCTTTTGTCAGGTCTTTGTATTATAGGTCAATGCTAAGTTTTTGCTAGACACATTTTAGTATTAATTAAATATTTAAACCCTATTTACAGGTTCAATTTACTTCTGTCATGTGATGAACACAATAACATACTTGCTTATGCATATGGAATATTTCCCATTTTTTCATTGAACATCGCTACATTATTGGTAAGCAATACGAACACGGCAACTTTCAAAAATTATACAAACTTATGACATTTTTTGTGTAGAAACAACCAGGAGCTTCAGTTTTGGATTTGTGCCTAACTCCTGACTTCCGCCACCTCATTACAACTGTGCAAGCGAGCAAAAGACATCAACAGACTTGTGAACTGATTACCGTAAGTTTTTTTGTTTTGTTGGAATATAATTATTGTAATATAAGTTGACACATGTGCAGTATATTTCTTACATTAAAAACATCCCTAATATTGAGTTTTGTGTGTTTCTAAGTCTGTGTGTTCTGGTGTACTTACATTTTTGTGTTTTATTTTCTAGAATCAAATCAAGATTTGTTATAAACAGTGTTTGTCAATTTGAGAATATAATACCTCATAATCAAAACCTTGTTTCAGTTTGATTTGTGTCAAGTTCTTGAAGATATTTTATTGTCCAATGAAGTTTCCCAGAAAGCTTGTTACCTTGTGTCAACATTGTCTTATATGGATAATGTCCTTGACTGCATGAAGGAATCTTGTGAGTCGGTTATTCAGGTGAGCATCAATTAAACCTAAAACTAACACAAAACTGTAATGCCATTTAGACATTGTCACATTCTCCAACACTTTCTGTTAGAATTGGTTCAGTTTAACAATGTATTTGTAAATTTTGTTGATTTGTTTTGCAGGAGATGGAATCAAAGTTAACAAACTATTTGATGAACAAAAACCTGTCGGCCACAATTGGTGATGAATTCATGCATATGCTTATGTGGGGTAAACCAAGGTAAAGATAGTGTTAAAATTTGCAGAATTACGCAAAAAAAAACATTTGTCCATATGTTTGTCATCGACCAAATTCTTTTTGTCGGCTGTTGACAAGTTGTTTCAACCCATCCATATATACCTTCACTGCAACATGACTAATCCTTGCTTACTTTTAAGTGAGGTTTTGGAAGAGCTACTTTTGCGATGCATCTCAGAGAAAAGTATTGTGAAACTTGGCACACTGATCGAATCTTCGTACACCTCGATACAACAACTTCTCATGGTTAATTTCTTGCTTGCCTCAGACACTATTTATTATCATCTCATTGAAATCAAGGTAAAATGTTGTTTTCCTATGTTTATCATGTAAATAATCAAGATGCCACAGACTGTAGGCTGATGCAAAATTTGCCCATGATATTGTTGAGTGCATACGTCTCAGATTGAAACAATGCAGCCTGAGTTTCTTGGTTGGGGGAAATGAAAGGCTTTGGTGGGATTAGAACCACCAACCTTGTAAGCCAAGGTAGTTGTGCTAACCACTTGTCATGAAATTTTTGTATTAGTTCGTTTTTTATGAACAGTACAACAGGCTGGAAAGAGGCATTATGCTAAAATGCCTTGCANTTCTGATTTTCTTGCAGAAAATTCAAAAGGTCACTTTCTCACCATATTGTTTGATAATGAAATGCCTTGCAAGGAAATGTGTTTCACAAAAACTGACATTGCATCATGGTAAGAATGATCTTACAAGGAATTCTTTTGCATTTTGCCAAAATAAACTAGAATTGGTCACTAGAAATAATAACAATCCTTGTAAAATAATTAAAAATATTTTTTGTGATTAATAGTTCGACCACTGGTATTCGCTTATTCTTCACTGCAAGTTTCAAGTCAGCTGATCAAGGCGACCAATCAGAAATCTGTGATTCCGACGAGAAGTGTTCCATAATCAATGTTTCAAATTACAATGACACTTTATTGACATGTGTCCTGGCAAGCAACAAAGTACATTACTTAGCACAGGTATGGAACGTATTCTTATTGCGACCACTCAAGCAGTAATTTAGACATGGCCCTTAGTCAGTTGTTCCCTACCTCTTTTGGAACTTTTTATTCCTCCCCTACTCGACAAGAAGTGATATGAAGTAATATTAAGCATAAAGTGGAAATTCTCCCTCCCGACTCCGTTTGCCCTAAACTATATACAGTTGTTCCCTACCTTTTTTGGAACTTTTTATTCCTCCCCTACTCGACAAGAAGTGATATGAAGTAATATCAAGCATAAAGTGGAAATTCTCCCTTCCGACTCCGTTTGCCTGAAACTATATACTCTCAGAGCCCATTGATTAAAATTAGCCAGCTGGTACCAGAAAGTTTTCAATTTACATGTTCTTTAATTATGTAGAAACGTATTATTTTAATTTTTAAATTCACAGGTAATAATAAAGGAATTTCAGTGTCAATCAACAAATTTAGTAGCCTAATAGTAACAGTGTTTACGGGGCCCAAAGCTATAACTTATTTAGCTTATACCTAGATCTAGGAACAAGTTTCAAACCTGAAATAAATCCCACAGATTTCCATACCACAACTCGAAACTGCACTGATCACAAACGGCGCAAGCTTACCCGGCGATCAAACACAGTCCTTGACGTCATTACCGATTTGTGACGTGTCAAGTGCGATTGCGCAATACTGCTCAGTTGACCCCATGACCCCTATACGTGTGACGTCATCGGGTACGAGGAAGGTTTCATGTCTGGTAAGTGGATATTTACTTGTTGCGTGTCGTCGACTTTATGACGTCACTACGGTGTGATTTAAGCTCGGAGCAGACCGTCGTCATGTGCGCGCATACGACATGGACCAAGTGAACGACGATGATGACGTAGATGTTTCCATGGCGACGAACGGCGAATGAGTTAAAAGAGACGAAGGTGGAATTGTTTCTATGAAAAGTTGGAGGGAGATTGGTCACGTGATGTCAGCTTGACGAATCAGGTCCGCTTACTGTGTTTTGCGAAATGACGAGATGTTTGGGAATAAAAGAGACGAATTGGGAATTGTTGAATATAATTCCAGGCAGCCGTGTATGGCAGGAATACGAAAGGTGTATTACCTTGTCAGCTATTCATTTCCCTTGTACAAAGTAACATACAAAATCATGTAGTAACCTTGTACACAATATGATTTATACACGTTCATTTCCAGTTGTGGTTAATCACGTTCCAATGTGTTTTCTTGCCAGAAGGGGGAACTAGTTGACGTGAAACAAAGTTTCTTTGAGTGAGAAAGCAAAGCGAGAAAGGTAAAAATTCAGCTGTTTTTTATTTAGTTCTTTGAGTTCGGATTATCTGGTTAGGAGTTTTGTTGAAAACAGTTTGTATCAAGTTACTTGGCAAAAGTTTTACTTGATTTTCGCAGTTATTTCGTTTTCAATGTCTCGAACTTGCAAGCAGCATGACACAACAGGTTGGCGGCAAAAAAGAAGCGATTCGTAATTTGTATTTGGCGAATATCGAACAACTACGCGACATATTTCAAACAATGCACGGAAAATAGTTGCCACAATTAATGCACGAAAAACGCTACGTCAGCAATTCCTGCATGACACAGCATGAAGATATCTTAATATTAGAGTTCTCAACCGGGGGTAATTCCCCACTAGGGGGAATTTGGTTCAAAAAATAATTTTGTGTTAAGGAATATTACAAAGTCTAAAACGGTTGTCAATTGTAATAGCTTAGTATCTCTTCCTAATTAACTGATATAAACGTACTATTCCGAATCTAATTTCCTATGTGGTCATTTTAGCCTTAAAAAACAGCTAAAGAACTATGAAATAAAGAAGTTGAGAAACACTGTCTTGGGATCTCAGATTGTTTATGATAGCAATGTTGGCAGCTTGTATTTGGTGCAACGATGGTTGGCAAGTTGTTGTTAGACTTGTGGAACTTATAGAGTTTGAAGCGGAGTGTTGTCACCATATAACACACTGCTCTGCAGGTCGCATTGGGCTTCCTTGCTGACATTGGAAGGCTTTCGCGAACTGATTGAAATTTGAAACACTTCCGATGACCCTGTGCAGAAACGAAATTGAATTTCGAAAATTGTTTTTTTACACCAGGAAATTGTTCGAGACAGATAATTAAGATAGTTTATGTTGCAATGGTAGTAGTTCGTTAAACGAACACATTCAGCTCTTTGATAACACAATAACACCCCAACACGTTTGGCAGATTGCAAGGTCCCCAAGATCTTGGCGGTACAAATCCATTTTATGCCGTCTAGTACATAAAACAATATTATGAAATAAAAATTAGGGCTAAATAATGATTTATTGTACATTAAACTTTAATAAATGCCCATCTAATACACTGCATCCGGACTTATACATGTAATTATTTCTTTCAAACAATCTTGGGTAATTGTCGTAGTTTTTGGTCCCCGCAGCAATGTACCTGCTGGACAAGGCACAACCCCTTTCAACAAGTATAACTTCCCAGAAACATACCTGTATCGTTCAGGGGCATGCACACCCTGGCTGAGTTGAATTTGTTGAGATCTGAAAGTTCTTTTCATGCACCAGCTCTGCGCAAAGCTGACGAAGAAAAGTTGTTCGCTTGTGAGTGCTGTGCCCGGCAGAGACCGTCGTACACCTGCGTTCTCGCTCATCCAAAGTTTGTAAGCCTATGTTTAACACCCATATGTTACCACCTTGATGCATTGAACGCGGTCTTGGGTAGTGTCACAAGCTATGTGGTTTGAGTTGCAGAGAATATGACTGTGAGTAGAATTAATCTTTCTGAACAATCTGGTTGAATTTTCATCGTTTGCTAGCGTGGCGTGATTACGAGTAGTATCACAAACTACGTGTCATGTACATTAAATGCTCCATGTTCCAAAAAGTTTGTGAGAGTTTTAAACAATGCCCTTTTTACCACAGCAACACTAAGTCCTGCTTGGCAATCTTGTAGGACCTACTGAGTTGGACTTAAAAGCACTTTAAAGGAAAGTGTGTTTGGAACACCGCCTTCTTTACTGCGTGTTTAATTATTTGTTGATCCCATGGATTATTTGTACTTACCTTGAACACAATACGAAGCCCACCCATGTCAGCTATGTTCTCTGCCATGGTTCGGTATCCGTTGACCTGCAACATATCAAGTTTGTAAACATATGTGTATGTGTGGTTTAATTTAAAGACACAAGGTTCATAGTTCGAATCCCAAAACTGGATTAATTCTTGATTGGCGATTCAATGAGTCAGGCAAATTGAATTAGGGATGTTAAAGACACAACGCCATAAAGTTACCATTGACATCAGAAGTCTGCAAGTGACGTCACAGATCTAAAAATGACGACACAAATCTACAAGTGACGTCACAGACTTACAAGTGACCTCACCGATGCATATGACATGTGAAGTAAAACTTGCGGGGGGCGGCTGCACTTCCACAAATAACATTACAACTTACGTTTTGTTTGAGAGACTTCACTTCATATGAGCTGTACAGTTTTGCCGCGCATGCGTAAACCGGTTGGTTGTCTTGCACTGTGCGAAGAATCGGAGTTACTCGTATTTTACGAACACAACTCAGCAACATACTTACGCCAATCCTCGAATCCGTGCAGCAACTCGTGCGCAATTGTTGAGCCAATGGAACCGTAGTTCACCACTCTGAAAAAAAACATGGAAGCATTTCACGTGATGTGTATTTTGGTGCGTATGGATTGGTGGTGGTTTGCAAAACTGAGCTTTTAAGTAGGTTGATTTATGGGAACTCGACTTAATTTGAGGCAGATCTGGAAACTACTCGATTGCCGTGACTCTACTTATGGTTGTTAACTACTCGAACACGCTACAGAAACTCGCCTAAAGTCAAGTTAGTCTGTCTGACTCGATTTAAAATCAACTACTCGACTTCACAGCAAAATACTCTGGTTACAAACCAAACTCGCAAAAGGCCGAAATCGGGGGTAAAATGGGCCGAACTAAATAAATTTTTAACCAAGAATACCACTCGACTTTTCGTTAAATGACTTGAGGCAAAACTCGCACTTGGCTCAAATTAGAGGTCAAATAAATCGTCTTACTCAGCTGGAGGGGAATTGTTGTTGTAGGTTCAAACTTACTCTGGAGCTTTTGAGTCAAACATCGGTGGTTGAAGCAGACCTGCGGGGAGGATCATCTCATTGTTCCGGCGAACGTAGAAAGCTCCAGTTGAGTAAAACGGCAGCGCCCATCTGTGAATGGGAAAAATGCAAGTTAGTATTATGTTAACTACCGGTTTTATTTGGTAAATTGATCTCCTGTTTAAATGAGGTTGAGTGGTTAGCACGACTGCCTTGTGCTCGCAAGGTTGTGGGTTCTAATCCTGTCTCGGTCGCTTGTGTTTTGGGTTGACCCAAATTTAAGTCAACTTCAAAACTCAAATAAAACAAAGAAACAAAACGTGGTTTTATCCGACTTACGCGTTTGTGTCGACTGAGCCCACAAGTTTGTTGGCTGCCTGCCAGATCTTTGACTTTACGCTTTCCAAGTAGTTGTTGAAGAAAGTATTGTCACCAACTTCAAACTGCAACAAGCAAATTGTATAGTGGGTTTCGGCTTTATTTTCTTGACTTAGTAAAGATATGTACGTTCTTTACACAAAAGTATCTCAAATTTGTGAAGTATCTGGTGCCATCCAGCGGATACGGTTTGAAATTGCAAATTATCAACGTCTATAAAATTGTTGACTTAAAAAGTGTGAAACTCAAGTTGTCAATTCTGAAAAGCTGTGATGAATTTAAATGAAAATTAGCGTAAACTAATGCAGACTATTCCAGGTATGATGTAAATTTACTGAATTTTATTCAAAATGTGAAAAATTGGGCAAACACCTGCAGATTGTGTAGTTATGATGTAAATACAAATATACGTACTGCTTCAGCGCTGACCTGGTACTTGCGATCAACTATCGAATTGTCCTGATACATTCGTTCGTCGTATCCGATTTTAATGTCCATCTGATTTAACTGAAAGAAACAAATGATTGCTTTAGTTCACAAGCGAGTTTTCATTTTGTTTGAAAATCAGTTTGAAACACTTATCAACCTAAAAAGTATTGTGGAACGTTGAAACATAAAGGATGCACTTATTGGTCTAAGTTGAATTGATTTGGGCTCAATTGGCGGCTAAAGTTAATTTGAACGAAAAGGCTTTCGTGACNCGTATGATAACCGAGTTCCCGTTGGCGATTATTGTGTTCCTAGCGGTTGTAAAGGTATAACTTGTTATTTGCTCTATGTGGGTCATCGAATCAACAGAAACCCTTTTACGGCCAACCTTTATGTGTCAAACTCACTCCAATGTGAACCCTCGTTACATAACGCCTTGTAATTACGGTATAGCTACAGCGCGTTCAACCTTGATCCACTTTGCTACAGTGGTTTCGTGTCGTTACGACTTCTTTTCATCCAGCGAAATAACTCGACCCAACCCACTGAAAACCCAAGCACAGATTTGACCAACATTGCTCACAAAGTTACGACTAGTTAGCTATGAACAATGGCACAAAGTCACTCTAACCGTTGTTCCGTGGTTTTAATGAGCTTAGATAAATTCCTGAAGTAATTCTCAGTTCCTTGAATGAGAACCTTCGTGTCTGGCGTCAAGGGAACCATTGTAACAATGCGACGAAGCAAACGAAACCATCCGATCTGTAAAAAACAAATTCATTTTATTTTTGTAACACCAATCTCGGTTATTTTTCTCGTGCTGTTCACAGCAAAACCGCTAAGTTCAAATCTGCTGCTTCGTATCAAGCATGAGTTCTTGCCAATTAAAAAGGTTGTAAAATTTTGATGTAACACAGTTTAGCTCTTTGGTTTTGAAAAATGTCGACCAAGTTTTTTGGGGGCAGATATTTTGGACTGTGGCGTGTGATGCGGCGTGAAGGTGACCTTGACCGTGACTCGAGTCAGAGTGCTAAAATTTTCCGGTCACATTAAAAACACCTTGACTCGGAAACCGGTTGTTTCATAGCTCTCTGGCAGTTTCGTTTTTAATTCTTCAACTCCGTGTCTTGTATTCATTGGTTTTCAGGAAATTCCAAGTTTTCTAGTCACTTTTCGTGTCAGCCAGCGAAATCTGTCACTTCACTTTTGACGGATACAGAAAGAAAATTTCCTCCCCAAAGTCTCCCAGCTAATGTGCTTCCATTATGAGGTCAATAATTAGTTTTATGTGTCACAATGGCACCCCACCCCGCATCGATTCATCCCGTACCAATCTGGAATCAATTAAAATCGCCATCGCGCCTTCCCTCTATGACGTCACTATAGGCTGTTTGTTGCATCACAGAGTCAGAGCGCGATTGGATTATTTTCACGTTGATTGAGTTTGGCACCAATTAGCTGGGGGCTTCGGTCGGGGTCAATAATTTCGGCGGAAGCTTTTTGATTTTTCTTTTTAATTGCGCTCAAAGAGCTCTGCGCTTCAGCTCTAAATGGGATTTCAAATTTTTTATTTATTTTAATTTGATACTTTTTGTGTTTGTTTAAGTTGAAGGCGTGGATAAATGTGAGTTTATGGATTTCTACATTTACAACTTTGTTTACAATTTTGTTAAAAATATCTACAATTTTGTTAAAAAATAAATATAAGAACCACAAAAATGCAAATAATTTCGAGAGGCAACCAAATTTACTTTAGGTTTGAAAACAGAGCTTTTGTTCCAATTGTAAACTCTGCCAATGCATAATCACTCCTTGAAATTCAACCAGTAAAGTTTATCCCATTTTGCAAACAAATAAAACCCCACATAGTCGTCACGATGGCTCTTGTTCTTTCATAATGACCCACATTCGCTTGGGAGATGATTGAAATGGAATTGAATTTGATGAAGCTTGTTACGACACAGAGGGATCGTGTTCCTTTCCCAGTTAACACGATCGCGTCGCATTAATAATTAATCGCAATATATTCCAATGAAGATTCGCGATTCGACGTAGCGAGAAGCGCAGTGACACTCATTCATGCGCATGAATTCGCACGAAGGCCTCAACAATTAACTTATCAAGAGGAGGAACATCTTTCTACTCATTGCACGCACTTGAACAGAAGTGGGCAAACCACGCCCCCCTAGGTGTCAACACAAATTAATGCATTCAACAAATTCATTTTTCTTTTGCCCACAGCCTATGACTTAACACGATTCGTATGGTGGTTCTTTTCCACATTTGCACGGCCACATGGTCAAATTAAGGAAAAACTGTGGGTTAAAACAAATTGGCCATCTTGCATTTGAGGCTAGTTTTGTTGAATGGGCCTTACTATTGTTTCACGTCTTCTGATAAATTTTCCCAGGGAAAAAAACGTGCATAAACTGCACCGAGTCATTTTAAACAGGAGTTAAAATTTCGGTTTATACCCCGTTTCTTTTTCTACTTCTGGTAACATTTTTTGAGTATTTATAGCCTTTACTAGCACATTAACCTTAAAAAATACCTACAGAACGATTTCTTCACAAAATATGGAACAGTTACATGTGATGAAACTTCATTAATTAAAAACATTACAAAGAGCTTGTATATAGTGAATGCATTTTGGTGAAAGCATTACTTCACTTTATACAAGCTCTCTGGCAGTTATGTTTTTAATCAAGTCACTCCTCACGTCTGTGTATTGTGTTTCAAAATACCTCACTGCCATTTAAATTGTTCCGATAAAGTTCAGTTTGTACACACACACAGCGGGTTTGGTGTGCTGCTGCTGCATGGACCTTTTCAAACGTTCCATCGATTTGTGCACGGCGTATAAGAATCAATATCGTGGCTATCTTAACTTACCATGGGACACAATCGTTCCAACCTTCTAATGGGGATATTCAGGAAGGG
Source organism: Phallusia fumigata (assembly GCA_008931825.1). NCBI lineage: Eukaryota > Metazoa > Chordata > Ascidiacea > Phlebobranchia > Ascidiidae > Phallusia > Phallusia fumigata. The sequence continues at coordinate 14,846 of QXVZ01005990.1, forward strand.
CTGCTGGGCGATCTCGTCGAAAGGAACTTGAATCTGGGGAGTTTTGGGTGATTAGGAACATTATCACAATGTACAGTAGTTGGTGGTCGTTTTTGTGGCTAAGAATTCACACAAACATTTGAAAGTGACCTTGGATTTGACATGCTTTTGGTTTGTTGTTGTCAGTTGCCCAGTCTTGCATGTATTTAGTTGGTCGGGTGGTTTTATGTTGTAGGTTTACTCTTTTGAAACTAACTGTGTAATTGCTGGTGTTTTTATTGCCCTGACTACGGTCACTTGCTGGGGATGATATTTTAAACACAAATATGCTGGTGAAACAATAAGATACCAACATTACGCCCCTCAGAAACTGCTTGTTTATGACCACAGGTGGTGTACAATTATTTTTTAGTTTTCTTAATGCGTTGGAAAATTGGAATTTGTTTAAACATGCCGAAAGCACTTTTGGGAAGGTGTTAAAAAACGCTGTTTATGAAGATTTTAATCGAAAGTTTTCCACCAAAGACCAGACCCAACTTTATTCCTGATGATCCCAATGTACTCGATCCTCAGTCTTTACTTACTCGCCACAATAACTTAACTCGAATGACTCTCATCACTCTTACAACAAAAAACAAGGAGTGGCACATTTTGACCAACCAACCTTCGCTAGTTCTCGTTCGAACGAGTATATTTCGTTCACTACTCGTTCTATATCGGACGCTCCCAGCAGCTTCAGCAGTTTTCTTGCAGCTTTTTTGAACAACCTCTCCAACAACTCGGGATTGTTGTCCTGCAAATTCGTGTGACTGGTAACGAAGGTGAAACTTCAGTAATGTTTTGTCAGATTGTAATATCCCACCCTGGTCAATAATCAGTTTACCTTCGTTGGGTTGCGTGACTTACCTTTAACAAATACAAACTTCTGTCTGGAAGGGTGAGGATCCCGTTTTGACCAATCTGTAAAGTGCAAAAGACAACAGCTGTTGGATTGTGCGTTTTGAATATCATAAAAAGGAGAGTCGTTATCTTTTCTTCCTGCAAAGCTTTTCCAAGACTATGATACACGCTTTCGGAACAGGCGGTAAAAAAACTTGAAATCAAGGGCGGAAGACCAGTAGTACCAGAGGTTTTCTATTGCCTACTTGCCAAACAATTTCAAAATACTGATTTTGTGTTTTGGTAAGTTAACAGGAGTATAAAAAAGTAAAGGCATAATTTTGTCTTTTTTGTAGTTGCTTTGGGGCCAAGTTAAGAATAGTCAAAAAATGGGGGATGGGTCTTTGAAACTTGGAAAACATTTAAAACTATACTGCTGCTTTTAAAATTTTTCTTGAGAGTAACCAAAATATGAGCTGTTGATCATTGCAACAATTCCAAACGTAATTAAAAACGAAACTGCCAGGGAGCTTGTATATACCGAACTGATTATAATTGCACTGTCAACAGCGATTGTCAAAATGTTTGCATTACAATGTATTCACTGCATACAAGCTCTCTGGTAGTTATGTTTTTAACTAAGCTATACTCAAATCCGTGACTTTCTCTGTTAAATTCCAAACTTACCAATAAAATATACTTGGATGTGTTGGTCGGGTCAATATCAATGTCAATTCCGAACAAGACGCTTGTACTGAGGACGCCCTGGTTCTGGTAGATAAGTTCATCCAAGTCCCAGGCTGATTCATTCCAACTTCCCAACGCGTCCCAACCGCCAAGTGATGTCACCTTCGCTACAAGGGGTCTTCCCCCGAGGTCCTCGATGGTCATCTCATCGATGCACGATTTGTAAAATTTTTTCGCCTGAACATGTTTGCCATGAAGTTGAAGTTTTGAGAGATACGCAATCTCATTGTTGCAGAATTTTATTACAGTTTTGCATTAAAAAATACAAATAATGTTAATTTTACCGCCCAATTAGATCACAAATCGCGATATGACGTTACCTCACCGTTTTTTTATCAACAAAAAGCCTAAGTTGTCTTAAAACTTTGCCAAAACCTCGTTAAAAACATTTAATTTGTTCAGTTTTACCCGATACGCGGTTCGAACCCATGACCTCTCACCTTTTCTTCGGCATAGGAGATATTTCCTTGTATCATGGCAGTTTTATTGAGAGCTGGGCGCAACAATAGTTCGTACAAAATCCGGTCGTTCCTCTCAGCTATTTCGTTGCTGATTCCATATTGATCCGAATTCAAACGAATGTAATTCTCCTTCAACCAACCACCACACGAGTATGCGTAGAAATCTGAAATGTACATACATTGAAGTAGTAAGAAGCGGTAAAAATTCTTTTTTTAGCCAAAAATTGTTATGTTGCTTCTGGAAATGTGTTCATTTTGTTTTCTATGAACTTTTATTCGTTCCCTACTAGACAAGAGGTAATATAGAGTAATATTAAAACCACTGGTCTACCTAAACAGAAATACTGCACCTTTTATAAACAACATAACTATAAAGTGCAAATTCTTCCCATTAACTCATAAAATTCCCAGAGAAGGAAGTCCTCTCCGGTTGGAAACCACTGGATTAGAGAAAAAAAGTATAAAGTTTTTGCTTTAAAAGAAACAAGACAGAGCGGGATTTGAAACAGCAACCCTTGAATGCAACGCTCCTTCATCAAATACTCTGCTATCTCGAAGTTCACAATCACATTTCTTCAGAAATCGATTTGTGATAATTTGGTTCGTTAGCGACAGAGCAAAATTATTGTGGCTGAGATTATTCTCTAACTTTTCCCCTTGCGGGTTCAAGATTTCGCTAGTTGGATAAGTAAACGATTAATCCGTGGCAGCACAGTATCGTTTAACCTCCTGGCTGATTGCGGTACGAAATCGTTTTTTGTAAACCATTATGTTGTGAAAATAAATTGCTTTTGAGAACTTTCCACAAAGTCATCTTGTTCTCGTGGATACACAGATGAAATCCACAAAGAAAAAAATGGCTTGATTTATTGCTTTCTTTTTTAAGTTTTACAAATTCTAGGTTTGTGTGAGTAGAGTAAGACTTGAAGTTCGAAAAAAGTTGTAATTTTCAGAAAAACTTTTCTATTTTTTGGCGGTCTTTGTTTAAAACAAACAACAAACCGCCAAAATGAGAGCAATAGCTTTATGAAGTAATAACTGACAAATCAAAACGCAACAATTCCAAACCTTCACAGGGTTTTCTTCTCTTGTCCATCTTCGAGAGAACGACCCCAGCGCTCCGGACGCAATCTTTCCTCATACAATATCTCTTTCTGTCCAGGTCCCTAGAGGTTGGAACGCGGGTTACCCGTGGAAATGTTGGAACAATGCTGAAGGTTTGAGGAGGAGGGGTCTCCGACGCCTTCTCACGTGACGATTCCTTGCTGACGTCACTTCCCATGCGCGTCGAATTACCACGTGACGCGAAATGAGCCAATAGGATTATGGTGATGATGAGGAGGACCGCGAGGAAGCAGATGATGCAGAGGACTTTCGGTTGATGCAAAGGATTCAGTTCCTTGTTGGGTTCGTCGCTCACCTGTTGACCCGGTTTCAGCTTTCCTCTCTCGTTTTGTTGTCCGTTATTCGTATTTTTCTTCCCATCCGTGACTTCTCTCGGTCGCTTTTCGTCTATGTCGACCTTACGTGGGGCCTCGTCGGGTGCAAAGGTCACCCGCTGACCTGTTGACCTGCCATTACTTTTGCCGTACCACCCTCCCTGCTCCGACCCGTTGTGAAGTTGTTCGTTGCGTTCCAGTGAGGAGCCATGGACCCTAGCGGACGCCGGGCGCGGGTGTTGGTAAGGCAAAGTGGCATCTTCGGGTAGATTGTTGTATTCCGGCAGCTGTCCGTACCCGGGAGGAGGCGGGGTCGCTGAAACTGGATGTGGTTGGTTGAAAGTGAACTGTGGTGGGGGCGGGGTCGCCGCTGATTGGTGCTTTTGTGCACGTGACATCGAACTCGCTGAATTTGTCTTCACAATGCGTCTACTGTCGGCTCGTGGGAAACCCCCATCTATGGAGGGGTTACTCGGGGGCTGGGGTGAAAGAGGACCCCTGTTTGCGGGGGCTCGACGTTTGATCGACCCCGTGTCACCCCTCTCCGACAGGTTTCGCGCGTCGATCCGAATCACATTCGACTTTCTAGATTGTTGATAATTGTTCGCCATCGACTGCATTTCAGGCGGTAGCTCTATGACGTCATCGTCGTAATTTCGGGCGCCATTTCGCTGTAGCGACCTGTTGGCGTACGGCGATGACGCAAGACTTCCGTCGCGCTGCTGAATGATCTGATCCGCTGAAGGGGCTTTGAGCGGTTCTATTTTGGGGGCTTTCCGACTCGAGAATGACGTCATGGTCGGTGATGACGTGGTGGTGACGTCACCGCCCTTGAAACTGCGCATTACGTTGCCGGACTGATGTCTGTTGCTCATGTTTCTGGTTTATCACACTAAGGAAAACCTGCGGTGGGAAATGTAAACACAAAATTAGCTCCTCTGTAAGTTCACAAATATCCCTAAGCTTTGGGGTTTGGGCGCATTAAGGTTGGCTCGATGTAGAGCGGTAGGTGGTTCCCAATCCCAACCTATGGGTGACTACCCGCATGTGGGTGATGACAGGGTAGCAAGTGGGTATTTAGCTAAACCTGTCATAAAGACATTGTTTTAAATTGAATGTGACAGAACTGAAAAAATATTTTGTCTGAACAGAAACAACAGAGCAAAGCGGTAAAGGAATACCAAACCAGAGATAATCTGTTTATTTGCTCTGGTATATAAAACTGCTGATGGTAACAGCTTTCCGGGCGTTGGTAAACTTGAAACCTTAATCAACTCTGCAGAGTTGCGGAATTATAATGGCTAAAAAGGTTCGTACATGACTTCCTCCCACGATACTGAAAGTGAAAGCATGCTGAGATCAGTTGCACTCCCTGATCTTCTGATTAATTTTCTTTCAATTGAACAGTTCCTTTTCATACTATACTAACTGCGATTGGTAATAACGGCGATTGTTGAAACGTATTTGCTGTACAAGTTCTCTGGCGAGGTTGTTTTTCTTATTTTATTCTGATTGCTTCATGCAGTTTCAATACCTGATCTTACTATGCTGCGACTATAATTAAAATAAAACCGAAGATACAATTCTTGGATTTGTCCTCCAGGCATTCATGTTGCTCAATGATAACTCTAAAACATTACTGCATGCCTTGCACAACTATGCTGATTATATATCTATTTTTTTCACGCTGCATTAAAACTGCAGAAGTGATGTGTATCTCATTGCCTCTGGCCTAAACGCTTTGACATTCTCCCTAAGACGAAAAAGGAAAAACTTACGAGCCGCCATAACGCAACCTTTCATGGCACGTCATAGTGGTGACTGTCACGTCATACACACCCCGTTGTCCCCCTCCCAACAAAGGCGGTTAATTAGGAAGTAGATAAAGTTGTTTATGAGGCTGTCCGCTGAAAATCGATGCTGGCAATTCTCAAGAGGCGGAAAATTAATTAAAATTCATGATTCCTGATATCTGTGCCTTCCCGCTGCCAGATGCAATACAACTGTATTGTTTGTAACATTTAGCGACCAACCGTTCGTAATCTAAATTTACATTCGAAAGTTAAAGTTGGGATGCTTTTATCTCCGAAAATTTTTAGATGAAAATTGAAACACCTGCAAAAAACGATCGGAAGCACTAACCAGAACAAAAAATCATTTTTAAATTATTTACTTTAAATCAATTTCATGACACCAAGTCTTTGCGTTTTGACATTAAGGTTAATTTTATATTGTTCGCCGTGGTATTTGTCCACTTTCATGATAAGTTATCACTGCGGCCAAATACGTCGAAGATTTTACTGTGTTGTTAATTTCCAGTGTTTTGCGTTCCATCGCACTTTGTGAAAACTTATCTCAATTTTATAAATATCATATCAAGTAACCAGCTCATCTCATATCACAAAACATATAAATTAGGAAACATAAACTGTTCGATAAACCCTTGGTAAAAAATCACTTAAAACAAAACACAAAAAGAATGTTCCATGATATTTTGAAGAACTTGTGCAAACAACTAAGTCCTGAAGAAAACTAATTACTGGTTTTCTGTGTAACTTTCCGACCATGAAAAAACAAGAACAGCCGCTGGTTGTTGTCTCACCTTACTCTGCACATCCTCATTTAACGCAGAATATAACAAAAAGATAGAGAAGAAGTTTAAAGGAATCTCTGCCAACTTTTGCATTTGCATCCATGTCGCAAATACACCGCGGAGCCAAAAAGGAACCGTAAAGCCAGCGCGTGACTTAGGTAAAGTTCCTCTACATTCCCATGTCAAGCTTTCCAAATAAGATGAAATA
>QXVZ01005995.1:0-34583 GCA_008931825.1 Phallusia fumigata
ACACGATGTTCATGACGTCAAGCGTGATACAGGCACTTATCCAAGTCACGTGAATCGACCAAGATACACTACAAAATTACACATTGTATTGTTATGCTTAAAAATTAAAACTCATGGATACAATTTACATTTTGAATTACCTTGGCTGCATAATTTAAAACCAATGTATCAAACCAAAATTTCTTTCTAAGACAAACCTGCTGTACTGTTCCAGGCTCACTATGTGGAAAGCCACATAGTAAAAGAATGGCATTGGCAAAACTCTCGAGATAAAAAATGTAAAAGTCATCAGCAGACCATTGTAGTAGTACAACTGAGAATCTTTGTAACCAGCATTGGACATAAACCACCTGAAATATGAAACTTGTCGTAAATATTGTGTTTTTTCCCAGTGTAAAAAATACAAGTGTAAAAAGTTTACACATTTTACCCTGACAAAAGGACTTATAGTTACAAATAAAAAAACATTTTGCAAACTGTTCTTTTACCACCAATACAATCTTACATGTTTTTTTTACTTACCTTATATTTACAAAAGTTGTTGACATCTCAGCCAATAAACGGAAGTTAGCTACTGACAGCAGAACCCCAGCCAACTACAAAGAAACAACCGCTTGCAAAATAATAAGCCACACAAATGTAACACTGCACATAACATTTATATCTTTTCACAAGTCATTTGGGATATCATTACCACTGTAGACATAGATTCAAAAACCATTTTGACCATAACACAGATAACAGGTTGCAAATCATGCTTATCAGCTTTATGATCAATGTTTGCTTATGAGTTCATGTAAATACCAATGTTTAAACTTTTAATCCTTCCCAAGTGTTTGTTAGCTTAGAAAACACAGCAGCCAAGAAATTAAACACAAGAGCCATGTGGTCTCAGAATGCAACCAGTGGTTTTGACTTTTGACCCTCAAAAGCTTGCCTGCCAAAACAACTTGCTATTTGTCTAATTACAGATATGTTAAAATGAATTGGCAATTTTGTTGGAAAACTTTGGGTGTAACTGGCTTGACAAATGATTAGCAATATAAAGGGGTCTGAACGACCTTCATTACAAATTCCAGCTAGGCAAAAAAAATCAAAAAGCCTAAAATTTTACGGATGCCCACATTTTGTTTAACTGCAAAGAATAGTAAAGAAAACTTTTTCATGTGAAACAAAACAGGTAATGTGAAATCTTACCAATGCATACACATAAGCATATATCGAAACAATGTGATGAGCAACAAAAGTCATAGTTCCACCAACACCTTCAAAGTTGGTAATTATCAAATAAAGGTCTAAAAAAATAAATGAATTCTGTTTTGTGTTTAGTTGTTAGAGGTTGTATGTTTAGTTTACCTGATGACAAAAACCCTGTGGCAATCGCTATGCTAGTTTGGGAAATTGTTGATTGACCCCTGTGAAACAAAAGGTTTTGGCAATTGTAGGACTTGTATGTACTTGAATGTTATTAATTTTGTAAACATGTTTAAAACATTCATATTAAACAAATGATAAAAACAATTTACCATCTTTTATCCTTTAAATGTTAATAGATTTTTAATTTATCTTTAAATGTTTTTACTCACCACACAGGGTCTTTTCGAATAGCATCATCAAATAAAAGTACGTACAACACCATCAATGTAACAGTTATAGAATGTACAGATGAAGTGATTCTACACATGGTTAACATAAATGTTAGCATCCAAGGTATACTAACTATTGTTTACTGCATTTACCTTGCATGCCATTCCGACTTCTGATTTGTGGTAAACTTGTGGAACTGTGGCAGACACTTTGAAAAATACGGACTCACTTTCTTGTCCAGCCATATAAAGAAAAAGAAGCTCAAACAGACGTACACCAATGGTTCCATATTACACATTTTTAGTCAACGCCTGTCAATGCTCAAGTAACTTTGCTAAAACAATATGCATTTTACGGGGACACGAATTAGGTTAACAGTAAACACGTAACCACTATAGGCCTGCGTGGGTTCGTGAGTGATTTAAGTGTGGCCTGTCATTTCTATGTCGATCATTTTCATCAGATATTTTCCCAACCTGCTTTAGTAACGCCATTGCTGCATTATTTTCCACAAAATATTTCACAATTTTTGCTTTTCTTGTTGGTTCGGAACGAATACCCCTATTGGTCCCTTGCGTGCTTGAACTTCCTAACTGAGGTCAGTTTTAACTAACTCGGGACAATTCATTAGCAACATGCCTAACATGACATTCGGACAATAGCAATGTTCACCAAGATCCTGTAAAATTCTTGAAGTCAACGGGCATTGATTGCTGAACATGTTTGCCGAGTCAATCGAGCGGTACATCGTTATCGTCACGGTAGCCTCGCGTTGAAAACCTTGTCAACAAATGATGATCATGAACCGTGGGTGTATCTTGACTGCTATAATTGTAAGTCACAATTCAATTGTAGACATACAAACCAAAATAACAACTGAAATCATTTACACCTCGGCGTTGATCAAAAGGCGGATTTGGCAGATCAAAATGTCAAAATTTGGCTAAATGACACGAGCTTGCATACACAATGACGCCAAATTTGTATTTAAAGAAAACAGGTTCTTCTTACCAACGATTTGTTAAAGAAATATTCGTGTGAAAAAATGTATGTGTCTTACACAGTATAGGCCCACAAATATTAACTCTATTGATCTTGTCATGTAAAGGCATACACATACGGGTCGCATTGTAATGTAAATTACAAATTAACATTACGTTAGCTTTATATATACCACTGTAAGTCGCACAAATCTGTTCTGGGATGCTGGGTGACCTGTTGGTTTTGGGTAGACTATCTCTAGGGAAATTTGGCAAACTCTGGCGCCAGATCCACTTTTAGCTCTGCGCATATGGGGTCTGTGCCAAGGATTTCGAGAAATTTAATTCACTGTCATTTTAACAGAATTTTAAATTGGCAGTAGACTTTAGAGTTAGTCGCGTACAAAGTTCGATTTAAGTGTTTTAAATGTACAGGCTTAGTAGATGATAAGTCGTATGCGACCGAACATTCTCAAATAAACTACCATCAACAAAATAGCAATTTTGTAAATACGTATCCTAAACGGTCAAAATTTTCCAAAATGCCTTATCAGAATTAGCACTGTTTGGCCTAAACAAAAGCGAAAAAAAAATCGAAATACATTTTTAACAAAGGATACGGCATAACTAAGTAGGCTGATGCAAACGCTTAACAATGCAAAGACATGAGACAACATAATAAAATCAATTTGGGAATCGACTGTTTATGAGCATGCTTATAATTGATGCTTCTTGATATGACTCCATATACCACGAGGGTAGCTGCAGTAAAATCAACACATATTCTGCGACCATTGGGCTTTGTTATTGAAGCTCCGTAAGATTTACATTTACTCTCAATTATCCTTACCACAGATCTACAAAAACTGCAAGCTGGATTCAAAGACACGTTCAGTAGGGTGTTGTTTTCTTTTAAAAAGTACTAAGGTAAAAAATTAATTTAATTTTAATATCAATTCCAAACAAACACATAAAATGGCCACACAAAATAATCACATTTGCTCCACTTATACAAGCCTTGTATGGAATGACGCGTACAACATTTAATAACTGTTAGTATCAGTAGAAACACGATTTAAAATACAATAAACGTCGGTTAATCCGGATTCGATTCAATTGTACAGTAAAACTTTTCGGCGAAGATCGAGTCTTTTGTTTCAAGCCTAGATAGCGGTTGATTGGAATAGAACAGTTCACTGTTACGTCATGCAGTGCATACTATAGTAAAAATACTATTTTCAAAGGTTTTGAGGGTATTTTTGTTTAGAAAATAAGAAACAAGGAAATCTATTGCTACATCCGAACAAGCAGTAACACACAAACAGCAACGGAACTTGTACGATTTTGATACGGCCAATACTTCATATCGAACATGTTTACGAAACAACTATACAAAAAACTACCACAGGAATTTCACAAAAACAAAATCACATACGGTTTATCAATGATTCACAACATTATAAATTAATCGAAGGTTACGTTAAAATATATGAAAGTCGCGTTAACATCAATGCAGAATAGGACGCAATGTTAAGAGTTACATTATTCAATTAAAACTTGCAGTGGGATAAAATCTGCACATTAGATGCCATGACGCTATTTTTAGGTATCATGCAATTAAACGAGCTAACTGCGTGCATAGGGAAATAAAAAGGAAAAAAACTCGCAAAACAATAACCAAACGCGTGGTTCACTTAATAATCAGCATCACAAACTTTAAAACAAATGCCCCACGCACAAAACATCCATTTTTGGACATATAACAACTACTGGGCTAAAATGTTTGTCATACAAGTTACCACTTCAAAGTCATTACAAATAATATTAGCGATTTGACTGCAATGTTAAACAAACTACTGTAAGAAAACCAAACCACCTTAATACAAGATCAAGCAATTTGTACGCGCCTTTATGGTGATAGTTGACGCGCTGTTAAAAGAGTAAGTTAAATAACGAGTCGTTCTGATAAAGTCAACTTAATCGTATTGATCAAACCCCGTGGCTGTCATGGGAACACCCAAATCCCTCGAACCACTGATTGTTACTTTACTCTGTTAAATACGTACGACAAAATTACGAATTTTACCGCCGCTGAAGGGAATTAAGGTCTTCAGGGTACGAAACAAGGCATATTTACAAGCATAAGAAACAAATACAAAAATGCAAATAGCACATATTAAAAGAAATTTGCTCCCATCAATCATCTGGCCCTAGCTCTCAGGCCATTAGGCTACTTCCTGAACCATGGTTAGACTTTTTTTTGCGACATTGATGTCAAGTGTTTTTTAACGCCAGACAGCATTTTGCCGAACCACATAATGTTCATTATGTCAAGAATGACAGACGTGCCAATCCATGTCACATGAATCGGCCAGGATACGCTGCAGATGAATATCGTGATATGGTTTGCGAGAAGTTAAAATCTTTGCAGAGTGTTTTGCATATATTGGCTCGTGAGAAAGTAATTCAATCCTGCAGAGTTTCTCATGTATTGTATGTAAAATTTCCTAACAAGAACTGTTAAGTTAACTTAGTTTGCCAAAAAGCAGTGGAAGTCACCCCTCAAAAAATGTTTTACTGCATGAAGCTCTTAAAACCCACTCTAACCATGAGATTGGTCAAGATGCCTCTTAAAACCAATCTAAAACTTTAGGTTTGGGACATTCAACAGGGCAGCAGCCAGGCACTCTATGTACTTAGTTTGTTAGTTTCTATCCAAACCTGTTGTATTGTTCCAGATTGGTTATGTAAAAAACTGCATAGTAAAAAAACGGCATGGACAAAATTCTCCAAAAAAAGAATGCAAATGTCATCATCCAACCATTGTAGTAATACCAGTTTGAATCTTTAAAACCAATGTGAGACAAACACCATCTGAAATTGAAAGCTCGTGATAAATGATATCCGGAACACTAACATTATTCAAAAATACAACTAACACATAAATGGACCAAGCAACCTCTGTAATACAAATGAACAAAAACTGTGTTTAAAGACCATAAATTACTACCACATAACTTGCTTGTGAGTAAGCTGGCCTGTCTTAACGTTGTTTTTTTCATTTAAAATATAAATTGGCATACTTTGTGCCCTACCAGGTTGTTTTGCCTGAGAAGCATGTATTTGGTACAATAAAAGTCAAACTTGTCAAACTTAGTCATAAATGTAAATGCACTAAGATCCGATTTAGCAAAGTGTTAAAAGGAACGAAAGAAAAATGTACCTTATATTCACGAATGTTGTTGAAATTTCTGCAGACAATCGAAATATCGCTACTGACAGCAAAACTCCAGCCAACTACAAAATATTAAATACAGGATAAATCTGACATTAGAGACTTTACAAATACTATTTTACAAAACTTCAAACTGTGGGTGCAAAATGTTGCAAGTTTAATGCAGCTTTTGCATTTAAATGTATTTGTCTGGAGTAAATACAAGATAGTGGTATTAGGAAAATCGAAGAGGGATTATTCAAAATCAAAAATTGCCTTAAATGCCAGCTTAAAACATTTGAAAAAAAAACAACTATTTTTTTGTTAAAATGGACGTAAACTACGCATAGATATCAAAGCATGCTTTCAAACAAAGTATTCACACAATATGGTAAAAGAGCCTAAATGGCCAATTAAAATTGAAGATAATACATTTTTTAAGGTAAATATATTTTCAGATTAAAACAAACAACAGTTTGGACAAACATAAACTTACCAAACAATACACATTTGCAAATATTATTACACTGTGATGAATAACGAATGTCACAGTTCCCCCAACACCCTCAAAGTCAGTAATTATGAGGTAAAGATCTGAAAGACAATCGAAACTCAATGATTAAAGCTATCTTTGTTATATATGCAATATTTCCAACTAAAATAGCATTAAATCTACATGCAGAACAATACACGCTTCAATTAAAGCATCATACATGTTACTAAGTTTTAACTAATCGATGGCATGCATGTTATCAACATAAAAAAATTACCTTTTCAACACAAAAACCTTTTTACATTGGTCCAAGGTATTCATTTTGAGGTGAAGGCAAAATAAATAAGACAATTTACCACATGTCAAAACCAACATTCACAAAAGAAATCAGATAACCAGAGATTCCTTTAACTATAACAAACCTGATGCAAGGAATCCTATTCCAATTGCTAAACTACACTCCGAAATTGTTGATCGTCCCCTGCCAAACAAAAATACTGTATTAGACACAACACGAGTCATGTTTGTTGTATAATGTCTGAACAGAAACAGTGGTTTCATATGGTTTTTGCAACCAGCATTAATTGTAACTAGTATTTTTTAACATTCCTTACCACACAAGATCATTCTTGAGATTGTCATCAAAGAAAAAAATAATAGGTACCATTAATGTAACGATTGCAGCATGAACAGTTGATGAGTTTCTGTACAAGAATAAGAGCAAAACAAGGTTTTTAAAGAAGTTAAACTGCATTTAAATTTACCAATATAGTTACCTTGCGTGCCATTCTGACTTCTGGGTTTTGGTTAACTGGTGAAATTGCGGCAGTCGTATGGAAAAGTACGGACTGACCTTTTTGTCAAACCACAGAAAGAAAATAAAGCTTAAACAGCCACACACTGCACTATACATTTCGGACTGACGCACGCTGGTTGCAACTCCAAAGCAACACGTGTAATGTTAGCTCAAGAGAAAATCAATTGTGGCATCGATAGTAAACTGGGTCCCACGCTTCACTCGCCTGACAACTCGGATCTGTACGCCTACCGGTCACTTTCCAGCAACCAGGCGCTTGTATGAAAAGCCTGCGTCAAAGCCTTTTTCTTGCGGAAGTTAAACACACGAGCCGCTTTCTGGATAACCAGAACTGGACGAGGCGAAACAAAAGATAAATGACAACCGGTATATTGGATAACGAGTATAGTGTCGTTCGTTTTATTAAAACGCAGAATTGAAATCATTAGAAAGGGGGTTTTTGTTTTTCAATACATGTGCGTACGGCTGCATATTTTGGACAGTCGTGCTTGACGTCGATTAGCATTTCTAGTACCTACTAAAACCATTCAAATTTAATATATTTGAAGCAAACGACCATTAACACAATAGAAAATGTTTTTCAATGTGGAACGACGGTATCTCCATGCTAATTGTTGCGTACAATAATGCTCCCCAGTTTCGTAAAATAAATCTTTCCCGCCACTACGCCCGCGAAAGCTTCCAAATTTGTTTCCCGTGCATGTTTTTCTCTGTGTTGTTAATCTCTTTAGGTGTTACCAGGTAAATGTACTTGCAGTAATTGGCTCTGTGATACGGTAAATAAATTGTGTGTAAACCCGTATCGGTTAATTACATTTTCTTTCAAAAAGGTGTAAAATTCCGACCGGCTTCATTTTGCTTGTAAGTATGGCAGAACGTTACGGTACGCAGCAAAATTCATTAAAAAGTAAAGCTCTTGAATTTGCGATTTAATTTTTTTAATTAATGTGTCATTATGGCAATTGAACTATTGATCGATTGATAACTGTTGAACTGATGTATACATGGTGTTTGCGTGACGTTTCGGACGAGGTCGAGCATAACAGATCATTGTGACACGCAAAGTCGCCTAAAGTTTTGTCTTATACTTCAAAGTTATGTCTCATACAAAGGGCAGTTTTTCACAAACTTTTTTCACTTTAACGTTTAAATTGGCACTAAAGTTTGATTTGACATTATTTTAGCAGTACATCTGAGTGCAGCCTGCTGGCTTCGCTAAATTTCCGTTGTCAAAATAATTCTATTTGAACATTGCACAGGCGATAAAATGCATAAACAATCGCAGAATAAAGTCAAGAAAGCTGTATTGACTGAGGTGAAGGGTTCAAACATCTGAATTCAGGATTTGATTGACTCGTCAGGTCAGGTTTCTTTTGGTTTTTCTTGCTTCAACTGCCTTTTTATGTACTTTGTCATACCCAACATGATTTTGTAAAACCAAAATGTGTTCAAAATGTCCAAGATAACACCAGCAGTGGGAAACAAGGCAACGTAACCCATTCTGTAAATAAAAAAACGCTTGGTTGCCGTATAAGCTTGAAGTCTAGAGAACATATACATAAAACTAGTTATGAAGTAACCCATTTATGATTGCGTCAGTGGTATTGTTCCTAAGTACAGCAACCGCGCCAGTCGGTTTCTAGATGACAAAGTCTCACCTAAAATAAGTTTCACTGTGGCGATAAAATGCCACATAAATGTAGGGCATCGGTAAAATTCGAACCAGAAAAAACGAAAACGCCATAATTATCCCGTTGATGACGTAGATTTTTGTTGTTTTCATCTCGCAAGCTTCGAAAATCCACCTGTTAACAATAGATACAGTTGCAGACCTTTTCATGTACAGTCCTAGATGCTAGAGAGTCCGCTTTAGACGAAACCCGCCACTTCTCGAATTCACACTCCGCCCTTGGGCACTGATTTGTTTGCTGAAATTTACCATACGGGAACGTCACTCCTAACAAAATGTTTACTGCCATACAAGCGCAACATAATTATGCCCCGGTAAGTTTCAATTCAACTGACCTGTTGTTTACGAATATGGTGGACAACTCTGCTATGTTTCGGAACACGACGAGAGGTAAAAATGCTTCGTGTAGCTGTTGCAAAGAAGCATAATTTTGTTTCCAGTTGTCTTTTTTGTTGAAAGAAGGCAAAAGTAGAAGAAAAGTATGAATGGGCTATTCAACTTACCGTGCAAACTAACATAACGGCCGCAGTTACAAGATGGTGGCCGATGTACGATTTTGTCGATTCCCCAAGGTGATACGCATAGTCAAGCATAAGCAACGTGTCTGAGTCAACAAAAAAAAAGGTTTGTATATGCAGACCGTATTGGGTATAGGGCTGTCGAAACCCGAGTGGAACTTTGGGAAAAATATTAGGTCGTTTTTGATGCACGTAACGCACAAATGTGCGGCCGCATTTGAAGCCTTTGTAAAAACTGTTTTTAGCAATTTTGGAAGTTATTTTAAAAAATCTGAACATGTTTTGCTTGAGACATGTACTTGTACATCGAAATAAGTGTTTTTAATGGTGGAAGAAATTTGCTTGAACAATCTTTTATAAAGCGTACGTGCATATAAAAACACCGTTTACTTTCGCTTAACCTACACTCTGACATAAACGTGGGAAAAGGAAAAGATAGCTTCGCTGCTGTTCAAAATCGAATCTGACCGACACGATGTTTTAAGTGTTCCTGAGAGTCTTAAAACCCAAGGGATTCGGTAAGTTTGTTGGATTTATGTGCTTATCTATTAACCAGGGTTCGGAAAAGGCGTGTATACAATTGGTGGGGATTGTTCGCTTCAACAAGTTTAGGAATACTGGTTTAAATACAAACTAAACATTAAACGTTCAATGTACGCGCGGTTAAACGTTTGTACTTTCCCCAAAAAAAGCACCTACCAGCCATAAGGTAGCCGACTGTCATCATCAGAACTGATTTTGCGCCTCGTGATTGCCCCCTGTAGACACACGCATTCAATATGTCAAACTTAATGCTGAGTTCATTTATGTGGCTTTTGACATTGGAAAAAAATCAGTGACCCGCTTCAGCACACAAACTCACCATAACGGATCCTGCCAGGCTTCTTGGTCGAGCAGGATGACCAGCACAGATATCGTTGTTGCTAGAAAAGCATGAACGCTGGAGCCAAACCTGTAATTTGCACAAAACTTTTTAACTTTCTTGACCAAGCGATGTAAACAAACGGGCGTTGAACGAAAACGAGCAAAAAAACAATGTCCCTAGCGCAATTGATTTCATAACACATTCACTTTCAGTGATTATACAAAGGAGAGAGTTACGATGGCAAAGTAATGCGCATAGGATGTAGCTGCAAGTGCAATTGAATACAGTGTCAAAAATCAAGATTCATCACAACAACCAAGGTTTAAAACTGATTATACTACAACATCGTGTGCCGGAAATGTCGTAATATGTCAGCTGCTTGCCAAAAACTGCGGGGCTCGATGTGAGCACTTATCGGCTTCCGTTGGCCAATCAAACAGGCACTCCGACATGGTTTGCCTTTAGTGCTACAGCTGCAAAGCGGTTTACATAACCACAGGCTGCTTCGATCAGATGTGCCACTTCGCTGCTGAGCATTTCTGTCCCAATTGCCAACCAGCAAGGACTGTAAGGCACATATTGTTGCACTTTCTGGCAACAACACTACCAGCAACCTACTGGCTTACGCATACTTTTGCATCTTACGTTTATAACCGGGGGTTTTTATTTTCTTAAAGTGCTGCACTTACAATGAGTTACAAGAACTAAACTAAAAATGTTGGTTGAAAACATTCTCTTTAAGAATATTTTCATGCTTGAAAGTATAGAACTACTGACCTTACATCCCATTCCTCACGTATTCCAACTTTAGCATTCTTGTATGAGTCAAGATGGCCGAAGCAAACCCGACTTAACCTTACTGAAAGGAACCGAAAATACATAAAGCTAATGCAGCCAGCCATCAGTTCAGCATTGTTGGGCTTGATGAACATGATATCACAATCACAAGCATATAACTTGCAGCGGACCAGGCCTATACTAGTCTAGTAGACCAGCCAATGTTACAGCACTTCAAAACAAACCGGTGGTAGATAACAGTTGGTTCTCACAATACTAAAGCGCCTTCTCTACGGCTTTACGGTTACATACAGAGTCTGACAAGCCAACAGGATATTGGGTCAGCTGTAAGAGTTTTTTACTTGCGTATGACTGTTTGGCTTACACAACAAAAGCGACAAATTCCTTTCTGAAACGTGGCATGTCTAGTTATAAACGCTTTGTAAAACCGAGGTCCCTACATTGCTACCATATGGCACTAGAGCTAGACAAGTTGCCGCCGAGTTTTGTATCCTCTGATATTCAACAAAGCCGGCTTGATTTTGCAGCTTTGCCTGAAGGCACTTGTGTCGACGTGGTAGTGAAAAGAAAAAGTATAGCTAATTGTCGGTTCCCGTAACGTCAATGATCGTTGCATGCAATTTTCAGTTGATCATTAATCACCCATCTAAAACGGTCTCTGTTTTACCAGGTACTCTTAAAATGTTGGTCGTATGTGTCCTTGTAAATATTGCGCCTGTAAAAAGCACTCCAGTCAATACTTGCGATGAAAACAATACGACCCTCACGTGTAGTGTTTCCATTCACAAAACTAAAAACACTGATACCAACTGAATGAGGCTTAAACGCTACATTGACCTCTTGACATATATATTTACGAACGCTCGTTGTTTCATTACCCGCCCTTGTATTGACAGTTTAATAAGCGCTTTAAGCAAATAACCGCCCTCTGCGAACGCTTGGGGAAGGAAACCTCTGTTCCTTCCTCTTCGTTTAATATACTGGGTGCTCCCTCTCATGGCTTGTCGTCGATATCAGGTGGTTGATATCCCGATCGTGCCGTGAAAACGTCTTCCTGGCGATGGAAACGAGCTGAAGGAACCACACAATGTTCAGCAAGTCCATAAACGCCAGCGGCAGGAAACATGACAGCCTTGCTCCGACCGACAAACTGAGACGTTGTAAATTGGTTATTAAGGGAATTTTGTTTGGGATATTTGTTTGGCATCAGCATTAAAACAAATGTGCACTAAGCAGTAGTCGCGAGAAAAGGTTTTTGATGCTGCCGTCTTTTGTATACTTGACTTATATTAGCACAAGACCGGATTAAAGACCCCTCTTGGAGGATCTAAGCACTTTCAAATGTTCAAATATGGGGTCGGGGGGCTTTATTGATAAAATATCTGATAGCGCCAGGGCGTGCTTTTTCCAGGGTATTCTCCGCTCTGTTCCTATATCCTACTTTGAGCCCATGGATAATAATTAATTCGGCTGTAGAAAATTTATTTGTTGTCTCATTAATCCTGATGTACGCGTTTATGTAGCTTCACTGTAATCCACCCCTACACAAGAAATACACGTTTTGACAAGCCAAGTCAATACAGTTGAGGATATTAGAAGAGTTTGAGAATTTTTATCTCGGGAAAAACCTTCACCTCAGCAAATTTATCAGATAGTTGTGACAGGTTTTTAGGTCCTCAAGGGATTGTGTACTTTCGATACACAGTATGATGTTTGCTTAACGGCGCCAGAAACGCACCTAACGCCGCCTAGCTTCAAGTTCAGCATACAAATTATACCAATATTTATCTAATTCCAACACACCAACACCTGGTGACTCCCAGTAGCTATTTACCAGCAACATATAACGGCATGATGTTATACTTAGCACCAACCTTGTGTAACTCGGTGTTTTTGATGCAACATACAATATCCAGTAACAAACGGGAATGATAAGAATTCTCCCGACAAAATAAAAGATGAGAGTAAGTATGCCATTAACGAGGAAGATGCGTCTCCTCGACATTTGGAAGGCTTTCATTGAAACCCTTTTAAAAATTATAACGCCATGTAAATCACGCAATAATTTTATTGCACAAATAACAAGCGACAATATTTTACATGGATTTACACAAGCTAATTTGCAAATAAGTTAGGTTTTAACGGCAAAATAGGCCTATAGATGTTAACACAGGACTGGGTTAAGCTTGTGCGTGGCTGTATTGGCAACAATACTTACTGTGTTACAAGAAACGGTGTAGACAATTCAGTTAGTAATCGAAGAGATGTGTAAAACCACCATACATCAAAATACTGCAAAAAAATAATGTATTGATCTAAACAAACAGTCAAATTTCGTTGGATTTTTCAAATATTAGGTTGGATTTCTTTGTTTGTTTTTTGCTCGATGATAAAAACGTGGTACATTATCATTAAGTCGTTCATGATTCTAACAGCGCTATCTTCGTAGTTTTGTAGGCATGTGAAGTTTATAGGTGTGAAACAAAAATGAAACAGCATTTAGTGCAAACATAAGATAAACCAAACAAAAACGGTTCTGGCCCTTACCAGGTTTCCGACGAACACGCTGACGATTACAATCACGTGATGTACCAGAAGAGTTCCAAATAAGTTTTCTCGATGGCGAATAAAAAAATATGCATCTGGAAGCAAAAATTAGCTCTTAAGCTTGAATTGTTTATTTTTTGTTTTCGGAAGAAGGAACGTACCTGCAAGACAATATCCACATACGCAAGTCGCATTAAAAACAGCAGCCGATGTGACAGGACCCCTTAGAAAAATGGAGTAAATTATATAGCTGTCAGTAAGCAAACAAAGTTAACCCCAACAAGAGTGGATGGTCCCATAGGGTCAACAACCTAAAGTAAGCCTATTTGCTGACGGCACAATGACTTGCATTTAGTAATACGGTCAATACAGATTGTTGAATCGGTCATTTACTTAACTGGAAACATAACAGACAGAGAACTTGTATATAGTGAACACATTTTATTGCAAACGGCAGTGTTTTGATTAAGCTACTCTTCAATTGCGTATCATGTTGTAATAGTTTTAATAGGGAAAACCTATTTTAGTATAGTTTAGTAATAGGAATACTTGTTAATATAACTACAACAACTACTTTCACAAAGCATTGTAGCTTATTTTTACCGTATGAAATCCTCAAATGTGTTGACCTGGCTTGCAAGAACGTAAATGCTTGTGACGCACGCGACAACAGAGTAAACGAAGGTGGTGACCCTTCACATAAAAACAACAATATCAGGCAAAGTCCACGCCGGGTTAAAACAACATCATGAATCAACGCAGTGCTGAACAAGAATTTTAAACTATGGACCGAAGCCAGTTACACAAAAATATTTTTCTGTTAAAAAAATATGTAACTGCCTGATCCGTTTGTTTTGCCAAAACTACATTACAAACGGCCTTCGAAAGTCATGTAAACACTATTTAATTATACCTTGTACCACATTATACCTTGTATCAAATCTATAGGTTTACTTTACTAACAACAAACTGACATTCCCTACCTTGAGTTGCACCCGATTTGAGTCTCCAAGGGCAAGTTGCAAAAATTCGGTTTGATCCTTTCATTTGCTTGTGGCGCAATATACAAGGTAAACACTACGCACGAAACAGCAGAGACCGCCACTTGCAGGCTAAAAAAACACGCCTGGTACACCTCAGGTGACATTCCAAACAGACAAAAGACCCCGGATAGCTTGCCTTCCGCCGAAATCATTTAAATCGTTCTGGAGGTTACTAACTGGAGTCGGTACAATTGCCTGGGACCTGAGTGTGACAAACACACGGTGATTTTTGACAACAGGTAACGCGGGTACGTTAATTCAGGTCAACACCTGATGAAACCACAGTTTGTTTGTCAACGTCGCTATTTAAGCATTGGTTTGTCATACGTAGTGTTGTTTGACCCTTTACCTGCCGGAAATTATTGGCAGATCGATATTCAAGGACGGGTTACGCTATGTCACGGCCTGCACCGCCATTCTTCTCGTGTCCGCAGCACGTAGCGCAAATACAAACCAATTGGCCAAACGGACTAAAAATGTTCCTGAACTCAGCTGTAATTAATTAGTATTAATAATTTTTAAAATCATTCTTCTCCAATCCCGAATTGTTAATCCTATTCTATTCATTTTTGCAATATGTAACGGGATGTAGCCTAATTAAGTGTTGTAAAAGGACTTTGTTTACATGAATGTTTTTATCACTTGTTTAATTTACAATTATATTAACCAGGAGTAGCAATTTGAAAAACTTTCGCAAACAGAACAAGAAAATTAGATTTTGCAAACGAAAGGTCCGAGTGTTTCAGTAAACGTGTTTTGGTTTGGGTGCTTTTCACTGTTTGGTAAGAGGCTTTTGAATCCAATTACCCGATGAAAAACGCACTTTTGGCGTTCAATCTCTTTCGCCCACTATTGTTGATGTTCGCGACCTCAATGGTTTTGCTCCGTTATCTGTTTAAATACTGTCCTTCGCGAAGAAAAAGTCAAACTCCACATATGTTTTTGAGTCAAGCTCAATGTAACTTGCTGTACACAGGGTTGCGACACCGACCGATGTAGAAGACCAACAACGGCAGTGAACTCGTGATATTTATGCAAAAGTAAAACAGTAGCGAAAAAGCGAGTGAAAATGGTGATGGCGATCAGCAATTAATTACACTTTAGTAAGCAACGTCATGCAAGTGAAAATACAACAGCTGGTTTGGGGAGATGACCCGGTTTAGTAGATATCAGAATTATCGTAAAGCCACTGTCGAAGAACGGTCCCCACTCGAGTGTAGACCCCAGGTTTGTTGGGGTCGCCACATCCGTCGCCCCATGAAACAATACCGGCAAGCCACCAACTCTGTAAACGCGCACTGCAAAGAGGGAAAAACGATTGAGTTGTATCTACTTACATTTAGAGGGGATTTAAAACTAAAAAGGGACATCCGTTTATTTATTTTGAAGAGGCCCCACGTTATTTGAGATAATAGTCTTTAGATGTCCCTTGTTTGCGACAGACTACCGCTAGTTTTTGTGTTTATACTGCTACATATTTTCAAAACTAATAGACCCTAGAAAGGGGGACTCTAGCTATAGCTTCAATTAAAATCTAGGTCTAACACTATTTCGTTCCTGTGATCAAATCCATCTGTACATTACAAGTTGTTTCATTGTTACGAAATATATATTTGCTTTACTGGAAATATAGTTCTAACAATAAAATGTTTTGGCGATTCATAATACCTAAGAAACAACGGAAGCGAGAAAATAAATACCTCCATAGGGCGAACGGTCCCCCGGAGTCACCTTGGCACGAGTCTTGCTTTAGCAACCCCCCGGCGCAAAACATTAACTTTGTCATTCCGGGGTTTTTAGCAGAGCAGAATGATTGCGAACGAATTGGAAGTTTCACCTGCAGAAAGCAATATTTAAGAGAAGAAGTACGATTAGTTATCAGCATTGTAAAATTGTCAGCGAAAGTGAAACTTCTTTTCGCAAATGTTACGTCACATTTCTGCAATCGTAACATTTTCCTGTGGTAAAGATTTTTTATTGTGGTTGGGGGGACTTCTATTCATATCCCCCTCCAATATTTTTGATTCGATTGTTTTTTACAACTTTTTTTTGTACTAGCGTATAACGATTTAAAGCGGGTTCAAAAAGCTGGCTCGCTGTATCATCAAAACAAATTTAGCACTTTTTAAATACTTTTTAGAGGATCGCAAACAGTTTTAATGGCATTTTAAGGTTGTCGCAGTCGATGGGTAACCCATTACTTGTAACATAAAAATCTGTATTGTGATGTCATAACTTTCCGTCAATCGATATGACGTCATCTACACAAAATTTCTTACAAAAAGTCCCTCCACCCAATAATTTCAATAGATTTGCGCCACTGATGTTTGACAAGATTAAAGGACCCTATAAACATTACGAACAGGATCTCATGTCACCAAATGAATACACTTAGGCCAGACAACATCTCGGTTATCAGATTACTCGGATTTTCTTACTTACCTCTCTTAAAACTCTGCGATCGCGACGGTTGTTTGTGACACCCCAGCCAAAAACCATACCGTATTTAAAGCTACTAGTTCCTTTAGCGGCACGTGGTTTTAAATCGGTGTCGGTGTTATCAGAACGAGGAACGCAAATAGGCTGTGAAGAACAAAAAAAAGTTGGTTATTATTTGAGTTATTGCAAACAGTTTCTGTATAGCAACGCGATAAATTATGCTACAAATGTTCAGTTCGCATAACATTGAACAGTCTAATGAGCAAATCTGAAAAACTGTACACTACACCCCTTTGGAAAATCGCCCAGTGGCTTTTGTAAAACGGGTAAAAAACAGACAAAAAAAAACTTCGACAAATTATTCCCTCCACCAGTCAAAATACAACCGAGATATAAAAAAACATAACAGTGTCTTACCTTTACTCCTTTTGTAAAATTAAATGGCCGATCCAACGTTAGTATGGCAATATCACCATGAAATGTTTCTGAATTGTAGCTTTCATAGTTTTGAATTAGTTGTACACCGGCTGACTGCTGGTAAGGCTCAATCAGATCAATATTCGAATCCAGTTTACCGGCGTAGACTCGTAGTTCACTTTCAAGCACTCCTGCAAACATTGATGATTTCGATACACAAATCCTAGTCAAGAACAATAGACTAACAGGCCAAAAATGTGGCTCAATAGTTTAATGAAGTTGTTTGTTTATCTGCTCTGGAGGACAAAGCTTAGATTTTGCTTTTTGTGTTTCTATTACATTCTTCCTCGTTTCGATTGCTGTTTGCATCTGAGGTATTTAGCGAACTACTATACTAACATAGAAAAATTTAAATACAAAGCTGTTTAACTTGTAAGCAAACAAAAAAATAGTTTGATTGTTTAACATGTGGCGTACTTCGCACACAGTGAGCAGCTGTCACCACACGTCGGGGTTCCAAGATACTTCCACCACAGATTAGACCTCGAGGTACTGCAACATCATGAGTTGTCTAAACAGAAACACCCATGATTTTTTTCGTACGTTTTTGTAGCCTTGTGGCCCTGCACTGATCCTGTGAGGTGTATTTCATTTTTCATTGCGTAAGCCACGATATATAAACTATTAATGACTTCCTTGAACCACCGCATTTTTTACTTTTGCATGATTCATATTGTAGCCTATATTATAGACACCAAAAGTGCAAATGTGTTGTTTTTAGACATATCGACTTTTGGTCGAATGGTCTGAGGCGCTCGACCCATATACAGACATAAAAAAAAACGATCGGGATTAGTTCTCGGGATCGTCCCGGGTTCGAACCCCGTGAATAAAAAAAAAACAGCCAACCTTGTACAAAAACACCATAAAAGGAGCGCCCAGCGCTGGCACGGTTCGTCCTCCAATAATTTTTGGTGCCTTTGTTCTGTCCTTGTGATCCATTGGTAGGGAAAGTCCACAAACTAAAAAAACAAAACGGAAACATAAAGGTTCCGACTCACGATTTCTTTAATGCTAATTCAGTAGTTTGTTAAGTTTACCTTGGGTGGTACGAGATTCCACAGCAACAAAGCGCCTTGCCGTTCTTTCGACGTTTTGAAACGAGAATTGACATTTGTATTCGCCTGCTTGCTCGTAGGTTGCCTGGAAAATTGTGAGAACGCGTCCGCCATTAGTAATCCGCACACGATTGCGGTCCTGTAAAAACACGAATCGGCTATTAAAAAAAGTAACATTCAATATAAGGCGAAACAACGAACGTGGTTTTTGCATGAAAGTATTTAAACCAAAACAAAAATTTACAGTAATTACACTTGTTTTGAAAAGATTTATTATCTAGTATTGTTTATAGCCTATAATATTGATTCCAACAAAGTGTTACAATATAGTGTTGGTGTGTTGTTTTTTCTAATTCTCATTGTAAGTACCACCTGTGAAGTTTCACATTGTATACCAGCCCCTTAAAGAGTTTAAAGGTACCATTAACGGTATTACTTTCACAATTTGAGTAAGCAAAAAATGAAAGGTCAATGGGAGAATTTTGGCGTAAATTTGTAACCCTGGCTGTGTTATGGTTGTCAGTCAGTGGGATGGATAAGTTAGCGTATGGTTTAGAGCCTAACTCAAAGATGAAGACGCCAACAAAGTGAAGTATTAATAACGTGCCTTTTTGGCCTTTCCGTATGGTCAATTCTTTACGTTTTAACATTGAAATGACACCATTTGCCAACGAGTCGAATATTTACTACAAGAATGCCCGTTCTGCCTATTAGCATAAGTCTTGTCCTTCCTGAATGGATACACCAGATTAGGTTTTTGACACTTACTGCTTCGAGGATCTCCCGGTTTCGGTGCCAAATGATGACTGAGTTTATCACTAGTGGGACTGTACAGGTCAATGAAAATGACGTTCCGCTCGGAATAGTTTCGTTTCCATTGATGCGGATTGTTCCATACACTTCTGCACAAGTTGGTCCTCTACAAAAAAGTATAGTTTCCAATACGCACCACATCAATAGTTTGTGGGGAAATTCAAAGGTACCTAAATCCCTGACGACAAACGCAGGTAAATCCCGCATCATCAGAAGCATCCCACACACATCTTCCCAAATTATTGCAAGGGTTGTTCGCGCAAACATCAACTGAAGAAATACCCAAAAAATCGATTTGCATGTAGACCAAAGGTAAAAGTATATGAGGCTAGTAAAACTTAAGATTAATTTGTAAGTTAATTTTGTAGTCAAATACATTAGATCAGGTCACCTGTAGAGGTACAACTTTGTTCGTTAGCGCCAAGTTCAAAGCCATTGCGACACCGGCAACTGAAACTTCCAACCGAGTTGTCACAGATCTGGTAAACAGGCAAAGTAATTTTTTTGCTTTTGTTGAAAAAACTAACATTTGTTTTTATTGACCCACATGCTGACAACCTCCATTGCTCTGCATACACTCGTTGAGGTCGATGCATTGAGAACGAGCAGGGTTTGGCTGATACCCCTCTGCACAATCGGTCACTGAAACGCAAAAACAAATATTAAGGCACTAAAAACTAATTATTTAAAAGCATAACTGATAGACTTGTAAAAAAATAACGAGTGGGGTAAAAAATGAAGCGTGACCCAGTTAGTGACGTCACATGAGTGTATATCGCACCAGCTTCTGTCATTAAGCAATGATGACAACACAGCGATCGTCGAAACGTTTGCGATTAAATACTCCGTTTTTAGCGTAAATGAGACTGTGATAGTTCCTTGCAGTTACGTTGTTAAACAAGCTAATCCTTGGGTCGGTATATTGTGTTTCTAAAAACCAACTAGTTTCACAGTCTCATTTACGCTATAGGACGCACAAGCAAACCTAGTTAAAAGTGTGAAGTAGACAAGTTTTGACCAAAATGATTGACACAAAGTTATCAACAAATACAACGAGTTGTAACAGCTCTTACCTCTGCCATCCCCGCCCCGGTAAGTTTCTTCCCTGCATTCTTGCAAGGAAGCGAGCTGCGATCTAAACAAGTCGGGACACACACATTTCGCTTTTATGCCACCAGATGAAATAGGAGCTGGCACACAGGTGTGAGTACAGCCACGTGTTAAGCAAAGACTGGGAGCTGTAAAAAAGTTTCATGTTGGTAAGACTTTATCAAGTGGACCACTTTTTAAAAAATGGTTGTGAGGACTTACATGAGGGAAAGGCGTATTCTTCGTCAATAATCAGAAAACCCATTGG
Source organism: Phallusia fumigata (assembly GCA_008931825.1). Lineage (NCBI taxonomy): Eukaryota > Metazoa > Chordata > Ascidiacea > Phlebobranchia > Ascidiidae > Phallusia > Phallusia fumigata. The sequence goes on from QXVZ01005995.1 coordinate 20,697, forward strand.
TCTAGTCAAACCCATAAGCACAAATTGTGCAGACTGTCCAGTCATTTTGTCCATACTGATTATTGCCCGGTGTTGCCAATCACTGTAGTAAACTGCAAACGTAAAAAACGATAAAAATGCCTTCGTTTCGTCTAAATCTGCTGATTTACAGTAAAGTTTCGTCGTTTGTTTAAAAACAATTTTCAGGGTTCTCGCTACCCGTGACAACAATAATATGAGCTAAAAAGGCCAGATGTTTAAATCCATCAGCGAGTAAAAATAATTTAAAATAATTAAAATATATTGCTGAAAAATGTCAAATTTGAGCCAAATATTAACCGTCCCGCCGGTACGGACTAATATACCTGTCTCTTAAAAAACAACCCCAAAGCAGCAATGCTCCTGGTACCTTTATCGTGGTAAACAGCAACAGAGTACGGGTGCCTAAATATCTGTGGATGTTGCCGAACAGTACCGGTCTGGGATCCGTCAAAGTTCGTCCATTTGAGGGCGTGAAGGAAGGCATCAACCCAGTAGAGGCGGTTAAGTTGAAAATCTGCCACAATGACAACGATTTGGGATATTATTAGTGCTTCCATATTTTAATTCATCTTTACAGTGATATAAAGTCTACTTGTAGAGGATAGTAACTACAAGAGAAAATATTTGCATGTGGCGTTTTTCTTTTTTAGAAAGCAAAAAACTTTTCAATTCAAAACATTACTTAGGAAGATGAAATAGCCACAAGTTTTGTCATGTAAAGTGTACAACATTTGCTATATGTTTGATTATAGGTGTTTAACAAATTGGGACAGAAAACGTTCAACTACATAACCATACAAACCTATGACCATTCCATTGGGCCATCGTATATTGACATCTACGATAGTAATGCAAGTACTTCCGTCCATAGAACATCGTTCAATTTTAGGATGCGTTCCCCAGTCAGATATGAACAACCATCTAAAATGTTTGGTTAAAGAATTTAGCTGAAAGACTGACCACTTGCCAACACCTTACCCTTTCGCGGGATGAGCAACAATCGCTCGGGGCAGGTAGGTTTCGTTTCTGGCAAAAACAGTCGCGACCTGTGTCTCGTCAAGCACTTGGGAGAGCTTGGTAACAAATACTGAATGTAAAGCAAAGTCGGTCCAGTAGAGGTTCCTGTTGATCCAATCCACTGCAAGTCCGTCGGGATGACGCAGGTAGGTCGAGTGGTTGGAGCCAAACAAGACGGTTTCCACTGATGTTAGTTGGTTGTCGTCACCCAATAACCCCCTGCAAGAGACAAGATCATAAAAGGGTTATGCTTCTTTGATTTATGAGTTGGTCGCTGTTTGTTGATTGATATTGCTATGCTTGCCAGGTGTACCATCTTACAAAAATTTGTGGACAAGCAAACAATGGTTGTACGTTTAAGTTGATAAAGTTTTTATTTGTTTAGGTTTAACTACGAGTTCAGCGGCTAAACTGAAGTTTTTAAAAAATCATAGATTTTGAATTAATCTGCGTGGCAGGCTCTAAATGACAATAGAAGTGGTTGAAGAAAAAAATCAATCTACAAACAGTAACCAGCACAACAGTTATTGTACACATCAAACCCAATCACAACATAAACCTGTATATTTGGTCGCGGACGACATCCGACCAATAAACATGACGATCGACTGGGTCGTACGTCACAGCTACGGTGTTTCTATAACCCTGGGACAAAATGCTAGATGTTCCACGCCTAAAACAGAGTCAAAACATTGTTTTCTGTGTAAATGAGCCAAAATTCATTCTTTGTACAAAACTCTTAAGTTGAAACACGAACAAATCGTGTTGTGAGAATAAACTTTCATGTGCTTGTAAGCACTAGGATTACCTGTTTTATGCCTAAAAGACATCGTTTTAAGAACCGAAATGCTGTTTAGGACATTTCAAAGCTCCTATCAGATCTGTGCTAATCTCCATGCTCGGAGTTTTTAAAAGTCCCTCACCTGCGACTCCAGTCATAAAGCAAGTGACGGACGGCCAGTAGATCGGCCAAGACCAAGTTTACGTGGGTTCCAGGTGGAACCGAGGGCGCCACCTTGGTGCAGGTTCGCCGATCGCTGCTGGTCGGTTGGTAGCCATCTCCACACTCGCACCGATACCCACCAGGACGAGCCAAACACAGTTGACTGCACGTGTGAGCGGCGCAACGGTTAGGTGCTAGGGATATATTGACTTTATTTTAACAAAAATGGTTTGTCTCTAGTGCCGACAACAAAGCAATATTGCGCGTCGTGTAAAATTTTGTAAGCGTATATGACATGTTGCTTACAGAGCCAACGATATGAACAGATTCGAACGTTTGTTTAAATTTTAAAAAATGCGTGACTGCGTAAACGTTTGGGCTGATCAAGATGAGCAGGTGTACAAATTTTCACCAGTTCTTTATAGTAGATACGACACAATAGTAAAGATACAATCACTTACACATTGGTTGTTGCTCGGTGTTGATGGCTTTGATCCCGTTGGGTTCTTTTATTTGGCCAGCTATGATGTGCATGTTTCTACCAGTTGTTTTCTCAACGCTAAGTACGCCCATCTCGTCGTAGGAAGTCCAAAAAACTAAAACATATAAAAACGAACTACAAATTTATTGTAAAAGCGAAACAACAAAAAGATTAGCTCGGGACAATCGTAACCTATGTTACTATACAGCTAGTATAATACTTTTTTGTACTTGGACGTTTTAAATCAGGAAATATAGCACATTGTCGTCTTTGAGAAAGTCATTCAAAGAGTTTATATCGTACCCCTGTTTCCAGACACTGTTATTCCAATCGGGAACCTGGTGAGGTCGTTTCCTACAAGTAGGTTGACACGATTTGATCCATCCGTTCCACAATAGCTTATCTCCTTCAGTATCGCATCAGCCCAGTACACTCGAGATGCGCCGTAATCTGTAAATGTAGCAAAGATCGTTGCGTTTTTAATTAGACGGACTCCATCAACCAATGCTTTTTTCTTCAGCATCATGATGTAGTATCTCCTTTGGCGATTTTTAGGAACCGTATGTACCGCGACAATTAAAAACAGAAAATCGTTGCTATCACATCCTCATATTACACTGACACTTTTGGCACAGCCTTGTGTATGCTGACAGCATATAATCCGGAAAACGTATTTTTGCTCCCTATTCAGCACGACAAGTTTCGATCAATAAACGCTCAAACAATCAAACGGTACAAACCTATGGTCAAGGCAGTTGCCACCTTGATTCTCGTGCTGACTATTGATGTGCATTGGGTTCCATCCATGGAGCATTTTTCGATTTTGGGAGCCGCGGTTCCACCATCGCTGACGTACATGTACCTGACAAAACGAACAACGATATTTCTATTATTGGTAGCAAACACCGTTAAAAATACGTTATCGGGAGTAATTACGTTTGTACGCGAAGAGAGGAATGAAGAAAGAAACGAATAGAGTAAGTAATAAAACATACTGCTAGAAAGATTTGAGACGATGACCCCGCCGGAATCTAGCTGGAGTCACCTTTGTCATCCTTTGACTTCATTTAGGACTTTAATTACCAATAAACTAACCTGGCCTGAGACTTAAACCAGCTTAAAGTGAACAAAACACGAAACAATTGCTACAAGGTTTAACATACCCATTGGCAGGATCAACCGCAATTCCCCGAGGCGAATAGTCCTTGGTTTTTTTGATCAAAGTTTTAGTAAAATTGCCGTTGGTGTTTGACACTTTCACTGCATTAAACTCGCGATCCGTCCAGTAGAGATTTTGGTGAATCCAGTCAACTGCTATTCCGTGGGGCTTGAGAACCTACAGACATCCGAAAATGTAAGAACAGTTCTTTGTTTCATTTTTGATTTCGGGGGCGGAGCAACGCCTGAATGGGTCATGCTCATTATGCGCCCACCGTCGAGCTAACCCATTGGGTTCCTCTGGGTTGGAGAATTGCCACTTAAGTTTTTTGCTCAGGGAAACACAAGCGACCGAGATGGGATGAGAACCCTCAACCTTATGTACACAAGGTAGTCGCGCTAACCACTCGGCCATCTTGGCGGCAAACAGTCATTTCATTTTTCGTGAGTTGATGAAAGATACCTACATGAAGATCAGTTTGAATGTAGGAATAAGTTCTTGCTCGATAGGTGGGCAGATCGTATTGAACCCTGCAATTGTAACAAAGTTTGCATTAATACCATCCACAGGAACAACCAGCAATCGCAGCTGTGTGTCATGCGCAAAAATTCAAAAGCCCATGAATCACAAAATGCATTCAACATTCAAAGTCTCAAATATTCTCTTGTGGCCAAATTAATAAACAATGCATTGCAGATATTCAATTTTTTACCTTATAATTTTTCGAAGGACGCCATCGGAGTAGTAAATGTATTGCCGGCGGAAATCTATGTCGACAGCGAAGGCGTCCTTTAAACCGCTAACAGAGAAGTCCGGCCCGACACTACGTGTTAACAAAACATAAATAAAACCACATTTAAATGTAAAATTTGACACAATTCTTATAGAAATACTAACAAAACTATCTTCTTGTTTTTTTGTGCACAGCTGTTAAATAACCTTTTGAACACTAAAAACTATGTCCTAACTAACCAACAAATAGAATAGTACTCACCCGGGTTTAAGTATGCCGACTTCGATCTTATTTGCCAAAGCAAAAATAGGAATGCTCCCATCATTTGATAAAGCTGGTAGAAAACAAAAGCAATTTTGCCCCGCCGTTTAAAACACAACCTATAACCTCAATACATACAAATTTCCAATCCAAACCGGGGGATAATTTATATGACAACGTGTGATAGAAATAATGATGAACAAGTGTGTGTTTTTTTCTATAGTCGGCAACTTGTATATGTTATGCACTGTAAAACGTCTTAATGGCCGAATACAGTTGATTAAGCTTCAGTATCTCGCACCTTGTACACGAAAAGCTTGGACACCGTTTCCTGGTTTCTGCGCCGACGTCACACCGTTGCGCACAGTCGAAACAAACGAATGGGGGGAGGTTTGGGATGAAACAAGAATAGTTCCTCCGCTGCCAGCTGGAAAACAAACATTTCTTAGTATTTGATATTTGCTACAAGACAGCGTAAGTTCAGGTATTTCGGATCCAAGGATCAGAAAGCCTCTCTGTCGCTTACAACCAATTTTTAAAAACAAAACAGCAATATTCTCCAACACACTTTTCGCTCTTTCGGCTACAAGATATCTTTACATAATGGTAGGTAATGTTATTGTGGTGCGGTTGCACTTTGCCAAAATGCCTTTGTGCCTTTAAAACGTTATCCAGAACCAAAAAAGTCTAAAAAAGGTTTAAATACTTTGAATACGAACCTTTTTAAAGTTAATTCTTCAAACTTTGCAACTGCAGGTAAATTAATTGAAAGACAACCTTACCTGAAATGACCCCTTGCTGGATTGCGGCCGCACACACGTAGGAGTCGATGGAATAAACGCCATTACCCCATAAAAACGAGGTTACAGTCGCACACGTGGATGGACAGTTGACGCGAAATGGCAGAGGGAAGGCATTACCTTTCGTGTAGCACAAGGCACCTCCTGTATTGCAATGGAATTAAGTGCGGACCGGGCATGTACGCTATGAATCTGCAATAGACTGTTTTTCGTCTCGCTGTGAAAGTAAAATACATTCGCAAAATTTGCAAGGTAGGCATGGAAAGAGAAGAAAGGTAAAGTAGAGAAAAGAGGGAGAAGAGGGATTCTTGGAAAGGAGAAAGAAAGGCGAGGAAAAAGGTTGGCAGACAAAAATAATCACACATAGACTTTTAATGGAACCTTAATCGGAAGGCGTCAGCTACACTTTTGCACAGCAAAGTTAAGGAAAATACCTTTAAAACTTGATCTATGCCCAGAACAATAAGTATTTAGCATTTTATGCGCTGCAACGTCTTTAACTACTGCACCTTTCGACATGAAGATTAGGGAATAACAGAATGCTAAATTACAGTATGTGCATAATCAAAGGGTCAACCAACCCTAAAGGCACGTTGTTGGCTAAGCGCGCAAGTTCTGTTACAGGGGCCAATTCAACTCTTGCTGGGGCATGTCCAGCGGTTATGTCTGTCACATTGGCCGTTGAAGCCGAAGCGAATGCGAGTGTACTGCCTTTTGCTCGCCTTATATCTATAAAGACGACATTTTCGCCACTAGCGAAACGTGAATCTCCGGAATCGTCGCAAAAAAATTATGCATTTTACTGCTAGCATCAATCTGCGAAAGATGACAAAAATGTGTTTTACCTGTACAAGCGGTACACGGCGACAATCGGTAATTCCCACCAGCAAGTTCATCGACTGGGCACCAAGCTACGCCGGGAGCAAAATACGAACCATGAGCCAAGCAGGATCGCTGTGTTTTGCCGTTTACCGTGAATGGAACAATGCAACGTTCGCCCTGGGCTGTGCAAGTGCTTTCTGTAACACAAAAACAATAACAGGATGACAGTTGCGCGATCGCCGACAATTCGAAAGTGATTCACTTCTTGACTGACGCAGGCGAATTGCCTTGGGCAGCTGAATTGGCTTAAATTTTATTTGCGCTTTTTGACATGACTCACAAATTGGCAATTGGAAGTTGTTGAACTTGAAAGTGGTTATCTGATAAATTTAGTGACGTGCTTTTTGTATCAAGGAGCATAAAAATGAGCATGCTTGCTGTTTGCATTGAATCGTGCTTTCCATAACCCCAGCATACAAACAAAGTTTAGCGAAAAGGGTGGTTTAAAAGATTTCAGGAAACATATTAAAAACACCTCGGTCAAAAAGGGATAACTAGATAGAGGTCGAAACGAAACTGAATTTTTTCCTATTGGAAACTGAATTTAGGGATATCTAAATTTTGGTCGAAAATTATCTCCCGCGCATGGGAGTCACTTAGAAAACATTCGGTCACCTGAGGGTATCTTTCCTGTAGAAACTGCGCATTATTTTCATCAAGTAGTTCAATTTCATTGTTAGGATAAATAACAAATAGAAATAAAAGCACTCTATTTCGACATTATAAACATACAAGAACGACAACTACAAAAAAACATTACAGCATTTACAGAGATCGCAAACTTGATGTTTTATTTTACCCTGGTTGACGAAACAACGCCTATAAATGCAGACCACCTGTGTGTGGCAACTATAGCTTACTGTCTTATTGCAGGTTCGTTTAATCATTTTTATTTGGTTTTTTTCGATTTAAAACATTGCCGACCTCATTTTCGATCGAAATAATTTAATTTATTTGTAGCAATGACACCTATGTTTTTTGCTTAAACATGGGATTGAAACCAACAACCTTTCGACTTTCGAACACTAAGACATTTTGCACCAGCGCTGTTAATCAACGATAAAATATAAAAACACACACAACAAAAATCGAAATATCCTTACCGAATTGACCCCACACGGATTTGGCAGAGATCGTTAGCACAATGCAAAGCAGTGTTAGTTTTCTCAACATCTTAATCTCACTTGTTTCACTAGACAATTCGCTACAACCCCAGTAATTTGCAATGTCTGCAACTTATAAAGGACGCCAATGCAAAAAAGCATTGCTGTATGCTTTCCGGCCCCGCGGCATAATGAAAACTGTATGACTTGGGAAAGTAACCACCGAAACCGCAGTTGCAAGATTTGCGTCATGTTTTTAAAACTGCTGGTTACCTAATGCAAGGTTGGTAAATCAGGTTCCGATTAGTAATAAGGACAAGTTAAACTACAATGTAAACAGCGCAGTCCACTTACATGATTAAAGTTTCGGAATTAAATACATCTTAACAATAATTCTTGGGTCGTTCAGTCAAATGTAAACGAAACCAAATCACTGAATAAAGTAAAAGTGGTGGAACTATATTAATCAAAACAAGCGGTTTGCATGTATCTTCATGTACAGCAGCCCCGGCGACAACGTGACTATTCAGTGTTTGCACAAAAGGAAGTACATATGTGTCAACAGAGATAACACTTGACGCCTTCTGCCGAACAAACGTTGCCTCTGGTCCATTTTTCATCAGTACCTCCCGGCGTAACGTGCACGATTTNTGCTGGTTACCTAATGCAAGGTTGGTAAATCGGGTTCCGATTAGTAATAAGGACAAGTTCAACTACAATGTAAACAGCAGTCCACTTATATGATTAAAGTTCCGGAATTAAATACATCTTAACAATAATTCTTGGGTCGTTCAGTCAAATGTAAACGAAACCAAATCACAGAAAAAAGTAAAGTTGGTGGAACTATTGATGAAAAAAAGCGGTTTGCATGTATCTTCATGTACCGCAGCCCCGGCGACAACATGACTATTCAGTGTTTGCACAAAAGGAAGTACATATGTGTCAACAGAGATAACACTTGACGCCTTCTGCAGAACAAACGTTGCCTCTGGTCCATTAATTTCCATCCGTACCTCCCGGCGTAACGTGCACGATTTATTGTGTGCTGCAGTTCAGTGCCTGTTCCCACAGTAAGCAGTGTCATGTTGGACTTCAGTGGCGCGTTGCAAATCGGCTCAGTTTCTTTACTTTGCCTAGCATTTTCAGAGGTTGCTGCGCCGAGGCTGCTTAGGCTTTCAAGTCTCTACGCTGACTTGTCACCAAGCCTCCAGGGCATTTTAAAAAGCAGGTTTGAAGTAGCATATAGTGAGTGTGGAAAAAAACTGATTTAATGTTTGTAGTTGCCTAAAACTGTTTGTAAAATGGACAGGTTGAAACTACGTTACATGTGAATAGCATGCTGTCTGCACACTAAAACTCAATTTTACCATTGACCACAGGTTGACGGCTTGTGTATATTCTACATTTGCAAGCGTACTATGTATTTACACGATCGCCACGGATGAAGAAATTGACAGTGACCGTTTATGGTAACACAATTGGATGTGGACAATTATGAGCGTACTTTAAAGCAATATTTGTTACAGGGGGTATTCTAAACTGGCGGAAGTCAACTTGGTTGCTGCTCTCGGATTTTTAATAGCAGGTACGCATTTGGTGACTCGCATGTCAAAAAATACAACATTTTTCCGAAATGAGATTTTAAACAAGGCGTTTACCTTTAGCCAACGACGGGATGTAATTATATAGCTCCTTAATTTGTCTGGAAATGTCATCTGCATTTTTTGAGGCGACTTGTTTTTTATGTATTTTATTACACCATATTACAAATGATTAAACACGAAATTCATCTTTTTCTCCTATCTTGTTTTGCTTAGATTTCTATTTGATCAAACGAGACGATCCTGAATGGAGCGACGTTTTGATTCGCGTTCACCATTGTGTTGTAATATGGGTGATTGGAGTTTCCATGGTAGGGCTCTGTTACTATTATGAGTTTTTCACCTTATTTTTTAACCGTTTTACTTTGATACAGGCCTATGAATCATGTTGTTATTTTGTTATTTATCGTTTGCTAGCAGAAGCTTCCACACCGTTTCTGACAGCCCGGTAAGACGTGTTAGCGAAATGCTTAATCATTAACGATTTGAGACGTTGTACAATTTTTGTAAATACGATACCGTTTTTATGGTTTTCTGTTAGGGGTAGGCTTTATTAGGCTTTTAGGCTAAAGTTCGTATCCAAAAGCTTAAACTGGTTCCGCTTTTAAGTTTTAAATCGAAAACTAAAAACAAATTCCTTATTGAATGAAGCTAACATGTCGTTAAATCTACGAAACGCATTTTCTTCATACTGTTTTAGAGAACTGATGAAACGCCTTGACCTTGGCAGCGAGAGACTGCGGTTCATCAATGGGTTGGCGTTTATTACAATATTTCCTTTGTGTCGCCTTGTTCCAGCTCCTTATTATTACTGGCTAATAAGCGCTGAATTTGGAAGAACGGATTTCAGGTATATAAGTTCCTAAGATTCCATGAATTTAGTTGCATATATAGAACACGTTAAACAAGTTAGCTTTTGCAAACTGTGCATGTTTATCAACTCCAAGGCTTAAACCACAAAATACAACCCTTAGACTCAGCAACTTCGTCATTTTCTCGTGGATAGCAGGCCCGGTTATCTTGGACTTGATCAACATACGCTGGTGCGGATTATTGGCAAAGGCCGCAATGACTGTGTTTGCCCAGAAGCAAAAACTGAACAATCAATACACGTGATGGTGCTGGAATTTTTATTAAACATTGCCTGTTTAACCTTTTACTTTTGTGAAACAATGCCGTTGCCAAAGTGTTACATATGCAGCTTTTCGTGTGGTAAAGAAAGTGAATTAAAGTAAAACTTTTCATTTTCGTATTTTTCTTAACTTATGTGTAACGTTGACTTTAATGATTTTGCGGAAATAGATTGTCATTATAACCTTCCACAACGAAAGCTCAAATAGGCTATTAGTTTTGTTAGTTGTCTCCAAGAGAGGAGTTTCAAAGATAGCCAGAACCATTTATGGTACATCGTTACATTATGGTTATTCGGGTGTTTATGGGTTAAGTGGTGACATATAGCAGAGAATCCCCCACTATCTCTTCTCTAACGCCATTACAATTTATTGAAGGGGTGCAACAGTACCGTACGCAGCAAAAGTTATAAAAAGGTGCGGTAAGGTGGTACGGTACGCCCTCGCAGCGAGATGCGTGATATGCGGAACTCCATACGTACCGTACCCAGTAATAACAGTAGAATACCTTCGCCCACAGACAAGGATGGCAGCGCGGTATGGTATGGCACGTTGGTATGGTACGCAGCAGAAATCATCAAAAGGTACGTATAGTAATCATTGGTTTAAACACGGGGTGTCCTAAGTGCGGCCCACAGCAAAATATCATGTCGCCCGCGGCTGTGGTTTAAACTGTGTTGCACATTGCTGGTCAAAGTTTAGATTAAGCTTTTGGGTTGAAGCGACTTGCGACTTAACGCAAAAGCCTTCCATGGAGCTTTGTTTAGCGGTAAGAAGGAAGTGTACACGGTACTTGCGCAACACAAGTCCCGTAAGGCTGAAAAGATCGTTGTGTAGTCGTGTGTTGTGCACTAATTTTATGCTTAAAAACGCCGGCCAGCGGGCATCTTTACCTGATTAAAACTGGCTCCATTCCAATAGGTTTGGACGAACCTGGTTTAGACGTTCGAACCTTAATTGCAACTTTACAGCCGTTTGCTTACGCTGAATTTTCTATGGTTAAGGTTGCCGCGCTGGCGCTAAGCAGTTAAAGCGGTGGCACGTGGTCGTGATTCACGTTGCGGATTCTCGGCTTAATTTTTTTGTCGCAACACGGATAAGCCAGCGCTGTTCACATGCACAAATTTACCCTGTTTTTGCGAAAGGGAAAACAAGAAAAAGGGCAAATCGGGTAAATAACTGGGTAAATCTCAACAAATTTACCCGATTAAAATAGTGGGTGAATTTTTTTAAGTACCGGGTAAATTTGTATCAGATGCATTTGCAATTTGTGGCCCGTTTTGTTCTTCTCGGTTGAAGAACAATGCAGTATGTAAAGGTATGATGTATTAATAGCCTAAAAAATGCAATTGCTTTCAGCGTAATATGACGCAATAAGGGTATTCTGAGTTGCATTATTTTGTTGAACTGCCGTCAAACGATTTTGGAAGCCTTGAATATTCATGCTATGCCAAAAAATAAGTTATGAAAGTTTGCTTGCTCTCTTAACTAAAAATGGGCGTAAACGATTTATTTTCTAGTATGTTTTGCGAGCAGGCAATGCATTGACACTTTTGAAAGCAGCAAAACTTGGAGTAAATTTGTGGCCATGTAAACTGAAGGTCTTTGAGAGTAAAAAAATTACCCGGAAAGTGACGTCAGCGATCCGGGTATATTTGCGCATGTGATCTCTCTGCCGAAACCAATCCATGCCTGATGATGAAGTTGATTGATAACAGAAACGTGTCGAATTTTGTAAACATTAATTTGTCTTTGTTATTTAACCATTGCGTTTAGATAGATACATGTTTCAAAATTTTAAAAATATGCATACATACGTTTTAAAATTTAGTTAAAACTTGCACTGTACTGATACCAAATGACTATTTAAAACGGGCCTAAATGAATATTTAAAACAGTTTTACTTGGTCAGTGTAGTAAACTGTTGCGAAAGTTTTATGTAGTTGTTGGTAGAAATTGAAACAAAAAACATTTTATACAGTGTTTCATGTTTAAAGCGGGTAAAACATACAAATAATTTTTTTACCTGTTTTCTATTTTAACATTACTATAACATAACAGACTCACATGCTGTAAGACATCAAAGGCACTATGTTGTTTTTGGCATGCACAGTACTGTTATTTGGTTCATCAGTGGGACAGCTGGTGCCAGGCATGTATTGTGGTGAGAAAAACTGCTACGATGTTTTAGAAGTTGATAGTTATTCTTCTCGGTCACAAATAGCCAAAGCGTATCGCAAAATGGCTCGGGAATATCACCCTGATTACCTAAAGAGTAGAGGTGCTACCGATTTGGAAATTGAGGAGGGCGTCAAAAAATTTCACCTAATAGCAACTGCTTATGAAACACTGAAGGAGACCCAAACAAGAGAGGAATATGACTATTACCTTACTCACCCTGAAGAGTATTACTACAATTACTATCGGTACTACAAAAGAAAGATGCCAAACGTGGATGTGCGTGTTGTGCTAGGTGGTACCATTACTGCTATTTCGATATTTCAATACATAAGTTGGATGACATCATACAACACAGCAATAAACTATATGGCTCAAAACTCAAAGTATAGAAATGCTGCTAAAGAGGAGGCAAAATCCAGAGGATTGTGGCTTGAAAAAAGGTACAAAAACAAGCATTATGGTGTATAAAGGTATGCAACCCCTGGCATGAGGTGATTTTTTTTATAAGTCACGTAAAGTGATTTACGAGTTCATATTCCAATGCATTTTGTGAGCCAAGTTGTAAGACCTCTTTGTTTTAAAGCAGTGACATCATCAACATGGCACATAAAGTCATTACCTTTTGACATAATTAGCGGGCAGGCTGCATTAATGGAAAACATTTAACTTACGTTGTTGCACAACTGTAATTTTTCTGTAAATGTTTTTTGTTTGACAAACACTGAAGGGCATCATACAAATATTTGCTCGTTGTGTTTTTATAAAGTTTTCTAAATATTGTTTTACTTGTTTGCAGTGAACAACGAAAACAGTTGCGTTATAAGTCCAGGGAAGAAATAAAAGAGGATGAAGACAAATTGATAAAACAGATCATAGAGGAAAAAATGGACATCCGAGGTGGATATCAAAAACCAACTTACACTGATGTGCTGGGGGTTCAGATTGTACTGCTGCCCTACTACCTTATGAAGTGATTGATTGATGTACCCTTATATCTTTTGAAATGTTGAGTTTTGCTTAACGAGCTGATCTTTAGATTTTTCTGGTTTCATTTTCGATGGTTCAGCGATTATACCATTCAGAAAAAAGAATACACAGATGAAGATAAAGTTTACCTTATATGCAAAAATTTGAAAATTAAACCATTGCAATGGGAACTGTACAGCGACAAGCACAAATATGAGTTTATGGATAAAGAACTTTGGATAAAGAGTAATGCAGTGGTAATTATGGGTCCCCTTCCTAAAGGGGACACATATTGTTTTCACTCTGTTTGTTTTTTGTTTTTTTTTTTCTTTTTTGTACCCTCCCTGCAGCTTGTCTGTGCACTTTTGTCATGAAATGTTTGATGGATTTCTCTCTTTCACAGCTGGTAGATATGGTCAAGGCGGTGTGTCATGAGTTTAGTTTAACCCGGGGGGGCCAGTGGTTACCCCGCTAGCCCCCTAAAAAAGGTCAAATAGTTAAACAGTGTCCGAATTGGATGAAATCTAGACAGTTTGTATAACATGTCATTATGGTGCAATAATTAATGTTTTTTACCCTATAGCCCCAGCAGTTACCCCACTAGCCCCC
>QXVZ01005995.1:35323-47106 GCA_008931825.1 Phallusia fumigata
TAGTTTAGTGTGGACCATAGGCGCCGAGTACGCGGTGGCGGGGTGGCGCGGCCACCTTGGGTTTTTCAAGCACGGTGGCCGCCACCTTGCATTTTTCGATCTGTTTGTAGAAATCTTGTGCAAGTTCGTCAATATTTGCACAGAACAGGGGCGTAACAAGTTTATTCATAAGGTGGAAAAACTGAACACACAAAATCTGAAAGGCTTTGGCGGCGTTTTACGTTGTTTATGCCGTCAAACTTGCGATTGTTTACCGGTGAATTGTTAGCCATTGTTACGTTACAATCCGGTTATGCTGTAATAAGAGATGATGACAACTGTAATATTTTATGTAACGCTTGCCTTCAAATAGCGAAATGCTTTCGTAATGTTTTTATATACGTGTGTTAAGCTACAACTAAGGAATATGCAAGAACAGGAATGTAGACATAGATTCCGAACGAAACGACCGAAAGACCTTTTGTGGCTACATTCGTTCGAACACAAGTTTTCATGCATATGACGAACCACGATGGATTTGTAATTTTGCATTGTCTTAGAAAAGAACCATCGTTTAACAAACGTGTTCAGGGCCATGTGACTTGATACGCGTAGATACCTGTGCACCGTANGCCCCCTAAATGGGTCAAATAGTTAAACAATGTCCGAATTGGATCCCCCCCCGACAGTTTGTATAACATGTTATTGTGATGAAATATTCATTGTACTTTACCTTATAGCCCCAGCAGTTACCCCACTAACCCTCTAAAATGGGGCAAATGAATAAAAGATGTCTGAATTAGATGAAATATAGACAGTGTGTATAACATGTCATCATGGTGAATTTGTTGCTGTGTTTACCCTATAACCCTGGCAGTTAACTNTCAAGGAAGTGTTATAGCAACTGTCACGTGTGTTGGGATAACGCAACTCTTGCTGCTGTTTACGTGTGTGACGTCACAATACTTCGCGTTGTGACGTACATCTGCCACCTTGCGTTTTTGCAAAACTCGGCGCCTATGGTGTGGACTATATGCACAATTTGGTAATGGCACACACTGGCTTTACCATGCCAGACAAATAACATGGCAGTGTTGTCTGACTATGCGGGCAAGGGGAAACCAATAGTACGAGGCATGAATATTGAGTTGATAAAGTCACAATGCATCTATAGAGACAAGGGAAATCCCCATGTTGAACACTTTCTAAATTTTGTAGTTGATGACTGTTGGTACGCAATATTTTGTTGGAGGAAATTTTGCAAGTGGTAGACTGGGTCTTGGGGGTGAGTTTAACCTTTGGGCCTGGTCCGGATAGCCCCCAAAAATGGGGTAAATTATTAAACAATGCCCAAATTAGATAAAACTTGGACAATTTGTAAGAACATGCAATTGTGGTGTATCAATTGCTGTGTTTTATATGTAGCCCCATCAGTCAACCTACTATTCCCAAAAATTTCTATATTGGGTCATGGTGGTGTCTAATTTCTGTTGTCAGTTAAAATCACCAACTTTAGAATTAAATTATAATACAATAATAGTTTTTTTTAAATATCTGCTACAACTGTTACATGTATCTTGGCAATTACATATTCTACAACTTAGCGTGTGTGGGGACCCATGCGTTTCTGCCTGCAGAAACAATAATGTCATAAAAACTATAGGTAACTGTGGGACCCAATATAGCAAAAAAACAGTGAATATGGCATTTTTAAGGGGGTTGAAATNCTATAGGTAACTGTGGGACCCAATATAGCAAAAAAACAGTGAATATGGCATTTTTAAATATGTTGAAATAGTGTATGTGAAATGGCAATATGGTGAAAGCCACCCTTCTAGTTTTTTATTACATTTAGCATTGTGTAAACTTAGATAGTTTTGCAGTGCAGCAGCAAAATTTGCCATCTACATTTCTTTGTTATTTATGTTTATACTTGTAAAGTCCCTTTTCACAGAAAAGTGATGGTTTGTACCCTAATGTTCTCACAAATGTTAAGCAAATGGCCACATCTGAAGGTCTGGTCAATTCTTATTTAGTTGTAAAATCAGCTCTATTTTGTGGGTCCCCTTTCCTGAAGCAAACACATATTGTTTTCACTCTTTTTTTTTGTTTTCCCCTCCGGTTTGTACACCTACTTGACAAATAATTTTAGGTGGGTTTGGACAAAACTTTTACCGGTGGTAGATATAGTTATAGAGATGTGTCCTCTGTTTTGTTTTATCTCGTAGCCCCAATGGTTATCCCCTACCATCCAAATAGTAAAACATTTTTATACATTCAGGCACGCCACAAACCTATGTTTAGCATGGATTATATACACAATTTGTGTTAGCAGTTAGTAGCTGAGCTACTAATAAATAATTGTATGCTTGTGGGGACCCAATCATTTCAATTTAGTAAAAAAATTGAATGCAACAAGGTGGCATAGTGTAAAATATCATAGTGAACATACATTTATATTATCGATTTGTTGGTGGTTGCAAATAATTTATACTTTTCAGACTTTTATGGTTGAAAAGGCTGAGGAAGCAAAAATTAAAATGGCTGAGGACCCAAAGATGAAGCGATACAGGAGATGGATGAATAAAGGAGGACCTGGCAGAATGACCTTTGAAGAGAGTTAAAAACCCTGAAAAGAATGTTTTTTGATATTCTCTGTGCAATATGATGTTCATTTTTATTTGGCCAGTTCTAATATTTTTTGCAATGCAAAAGTGTTTGAATTTGGTTTCATTGTGACTAGAATAGACATATTGCACGCATAATTTCATGCTGTTTAGAGGGTGCTAGTAAAATGAAACTATTCAGTGAAATAAGAATTTGTCAAAAGTAAAAGTTAAAACTATGCAGCATATGATGTTGAAAAAATGTGCGCAATGTGTAGTTCTGCTATGGTATGCTCGTTGCTTTCTGCCATCATTGTACGTTTTAGTCAATGCCTGTGTATTTTTGTGTTGTGGCACTGCCAACTGTAATCAGGTACTGCATAGTACCAGTTTATGTGTGGCAGAATTCAATGCTGTGGTTAGCATTTGCAAACGATGCAATGCTAAAAGACTACTTCCAAGTGACATTTGACCATATTTGTGTTTTGCAAGTGCTTCAAAATTCACATGTAACATTTAACGATAACACTGCACTACCCATTTCTTACGTCGTCGTTTGTAAAAAAAATAACAATACAAACACGTTTGACAAAGCCCCTGCAAATTGAAAATGCTACAAATGATTAGTCTGTCTATTTCAGGTTTTTTTTATGGGTCTGCACCCACCTTGATGCCTGTTATAAAAACTCGCCCCCGCTAAGGCCCGGGGTCATATTAACCAGGGCTTCCCAAACTTTTTAGACCGCAACACCTCCGGATTGATTAGAATTTTCCGCAACCCCCGCCATTGGCAGCAATAATCAATTCAAAACATACATACATGCTGTAATAAGGCAGCTTTTTCTTATCGGCGTAATTCAATCTTTAAGTTGTTTAGCATGTAGCTTGTAGCCAACATTCCGCCCAATTTAATGACTAGAATCTGGCGAACTTTAATAGCACAATGAAACCTCTTAATAAGTGACGAAACGAACGAAAAATATTTAGATGCATCACAAGCACATTCATTTGTCGCTGTCAGCTTCCATCAACTTTTTCATGATACGATATTATCTGAGTTTTGCATTTGTTTTGCCATTTCCGTTTCAATGGTCAAAAAACGTACAACACTTAGTGTTAAATAAAGGTACTCGCGACCCCAAAAAACTCGTCGTGTGAAATAACGAGCAGATTTGGCACAACAAGGCCATAACTCACTGTACCAAAATAGCAGTGCCCTTTGTCTCGTAACATTTGCATTATCAATTTACTGATGCTTGACAATTTACAAAAAATTGAACACGATCTTGCTGTTAAAGAGAGTTTTGTTGTGGTTGGGAGCTAATTTGTGCACCTTTGCTTACCGTTAACTTTTTGTCTGCGAAATAAAGTGTTGACCGCCAGGTGTAAATGATACAACTCGGCCAATGCACAAATCTCGGCGTTAGAATAAATCACAGACTACAAACTTGCTAATTTCAGCCACAATATATCCACTTGGTGTCGAATTACGCCACCAAAAAATGCTTACATCATAGTGTTGAATGATTTTTGTGTGTGCATGACAGCTGTTTAGTAGTTGTTTGGGTCTGAAAACAAAGACGAGAGATTGTCATTTGTTGCACGGCTGTGACGTTATAATAACGCCAACAACGAATGACACGACGGCTTTTCCTATTAACTGATGCAGATTATATAATAAAGGGATTTTTTTTATTTTATTAGTAGTTTGGTTCATTTTTTAATGTTGAAAGAGTATGAGAAACCTGATACCACATACGGAAGTTTTGAGGGAATTTTTTGCTTGGAAAAAGTATTTGTTTCTGCATTCTTAGAGTCTAGTCTTTGAAACCTCTTCATAAGACTGATTTCAAAGATGCAGTGTTTTGTTTGTAATCTGTATTAAAGCCAACACTCAGTGTGTATATATATGTATTTTTTTAAATAGATCTGTTAGGTTGTCAAAGTTGTGAAAATTCTAATGTAATTGTTTGTATCACCAGCAAAACATTTTCAGTACCATTTGGCAATTTTTATCGCGGCCAAAATGGACAGAAATGAAATCTTAGCAAACTTTCAGGTAAAACTAATTTGTATATGATTCCTGTGAGATCAATACAATTAAATGTAAAGTTCTTTAATTTGTATGAGCATAAACTACAAATAATGTAGTCATAATTTGTTCTACAATTTTTATGTATCCGATCAAAAATACAACTATTTTTACTTTACACCTTTGTAGGCTTGCACAGGAATCGATGATATTGGGGAGTGTATGGTTATCCTCGAACAGTGTGATTGGCACTTTCAAAATGCAGTTACTGCTGCCTTGTCTAATAATCATTTGCAAGGGAATTCTTCTCAAACTGGGTAAACTTAATCTTTAAAATTGACTGATCAAAATGCACACATACTTGAGCCTGTTTCTGTAATGCTTCTTTTAGGGTTCAGACTGCTGAAAGGGAAGGAACAATGCTGACTTTTTCTTGTACTTTGGGTGGAACAACAAGAGACATCACCCTCGATGACTCAAATACTGTTGGTATGAAATCTTAACAATAATATGCTGTTTTGTCTATTTTGGGATCTACCTTTTTTTTCCATTTAGGTGATCTAAAACAAATTGCCTCGATTGAACTTGGCATTACACCAAGTGAAACTGAATTTGAAAAATGGCCAGCTGCATCAACTGTGTCACGACCAAACAACAACACAGTGCTTGCCACTATGGGTTTGCCCCACTTTAATAAGTTAACTGTGAGAATGAGTCAGCTAACTGGAGTCACTATAGCAGAGGATGTTGGCGGTAGCAGCATCCCGTTGGAACTACCTTGCTCTGTGTTTAATGAGTAAGTGTTATGAGATGTTGGAAATAGCACCAGTTACAGCTTCAAATGCTGTACATGTGATTTTTGTTGTTGTATTTAACCTAAACATGTTTTTATAGAATGCCTTCAAATGACATTGTTGATTTGACCCGGACATACAAATTAAAGATTTCCAACATTGAAAACCGACAGGTGCATGTAATTGATTGTGAAGGTTCAAAAACTGTGGGTGAGTTAAAAGAAGATGCAGTTGCTATCACAAGAATTCCAATAGATCAACAAGAATGGGGTGGATTTACTAAAGGAGACTCTATTGATAATGATGTGAGTAAAACAAACCCATTATTGTGTCATATTGCTGTTTATTGCATACATTATTCCTATTGTTTAATAACAACGGTCTTAAAACCCATGTGGCCACAGTAGTTAGTAAAGAAGTCAGCAGAGATTAAAAACACCTAAAGAAAATGGAACAAAAATCAAAAATGGGGCAGGAAGGTCACAGCAGTATGAATGGGAGAGGAGAAAAGGCAGACCAGCTAAAAACTAAAGCTTTTAGACCTCAATACAAGAGGCATTCTGGGCTAGACAAGGGGTTGTGTAAAAAGTGCAGGTACAGCCATCGTCTTGAGTTACTTGCAAGAACAGGATTAAGTAAGTGACCTATTATGCATGTAGCACTACCGAGTTATTTTATGTCAGATAGTTGCAAGTTCGGCTTTGTAGTTTAGAAGGTTGGTTTAGGTTATTGGATAAATGTACACCACCAATGCCATTGAAGGTTTTGGTAAAAGACTTCTATATTTATGATGTTTGTTTTTTTTTATTCCTACCCTTTCCCAAACTACCCAATCCAGGCCACCCTCTCCAGCCTAAACCTTGATTTACCGATCCATTCTCTGCGAGTAAATCGCAAGCGCAGTAAAACCATTCCTACCCAACTAAACCCATTGTCTGTACTGGGAGGGTCCAACATCTTTCCTCATCCTCACAACAATGGTTCTAGTTCAACGTTACATCAACATATGGTGATTTCAAGTAGTGATGATGATGAACCTGAAACGTTTGGAGATGACATATTTAATGATGCTAATGTAGGAGTAAAAAGAACAATTAGTCTAAGTAAGTTGGGTCCTGTGCTGCTTTTAAATATTAGGATGTAGGGCTGGCTGTGCAGCGCTAATGTTTTTAAGGTAATTAAGTTCATGTTTAAATTAATTTTGTACAATATATATGTCGTGTATGTTTGATACCTATTATATTCCTATTTGAGGTGGTAATTTGCATTCAATAATTATGTTTTACATGTTTTTCAGTGCCAGAAAAGGCCGTGGATGAAGTAATTGCGCAACAACAGTTTAAGTCCGAATTTTTATCAAGGTATGCCGAAGGTCCTGACTTCTACCTTGATACACTGACTGCTGCTGTACAAAAAGCTTTTGGCTGTGAAGCAAGAAAAAGAAAACTTTTAGGTAAGTTTTGGTTCAGTGCAATGAAGTTAAGTTTCATTTCCTTAGCCAGTTGTGGGTCCCTTTCCATGAATTTTTTCCATTCAGTTTTTTTGTGTGACGAAATGGGCACCAATAAACCATTAATTGGCATGGCGCATGAGAATATTTCTGTCTAACATTACACCTTTTCTGCTTTAAAAAGCATCAGTAAAATGTTAAACTAACTGTAAACGTAGGCTTACCATACGTCCCGCTTTAGCCGGGATTGTCCCAGTTTAAACGCCTTGTCCCGGCGTCCCGCCCGGTCAGCCAAAATGTCCCGGTTTTTGTTTAGCTGTTAACCATAATCAGGTGTGGTTAATTGACCACATTCCTTTTAATAACGTATATTATCAAGTTAACGAATGACCGTAAATGCACTACCTGTACATAAATATAATTGCAAATTTCTGTGCCAAGAATTTTGTCGATATATTTTTTATTAAAATAGTCATTGTGGTTGTACGTTTGGGTTGGATGTTAGAAAAAACGCTTTATTTGCCTGCTTGTTTGAAAAGCGTCCCGGTTTTGAGTTGTAAAAATATGGTAAGCCTATGTAAACGTAATGTTTGCAGTTGTTCTGTATGTAAACATAAAGTTTCCACAACACTTTTGACTATTGTTACTAATGCTTCCAGCTGTTTACCTTCATCACGACGGCAGTATTCAAAGCAACGTTTTCTGCAGTCAGCTGCTCGCCAACCAGTCAATCATTGAGTATTTGAACGCTCACTTTATCACGTGGGCATGGGATGTCACCTCAAGCTTCAATAAAGAAACGTACGGCAAACTTGTTCAGCAACAAATCCGTTAGCGCGAAATTTGGCTGTTCGGAATCAGTCATGGAAAGAGTATTTTGTTTGTTGCGACCAAACGTTTGTGAAATAGCCTTGGTGCAAACACGTTTTCCACAAAACGGAATGCGGAAATACTTTTTCACCACCTTTTCCGAATGAAACGACTCCTTTTAAACATTTTTTATAAACGTTTTATACTAACAAATGCGCATCCTACCTGTTAATTGTACCTCTGTTTGTTAGACAAACCCAATTTCTACAATATATTTTCTAGCTTTAAAGACTGTCGTAGTGAAATTAGTTGGGTCTGCACATTTCACAAGTTAACCTGGTCACAAATTTTTTACGGTAGGTTTTTACGATCCTGTCAGCGTCTCCTGGGATCGGGTGTTGCTGACACCGTGCGGCGGATGAAGAAAGATCATTTCCCGATGTTGGTTCTGGCCCACGGCAAGGGTCGGTCGTGTGACGTAACTGCCATTATTCAAGGTTAGTTGCGTTAGCAAGTTACATGTAGTGTTAATATATTGAGAAAATTGTTATCACTTGACGCTGTTTTTTTTTCAAACCTGATCGTAAAAACTATTATATCTTGTTTCACGTTTGTTTAATGTCCAGCTAGGGCAGCAGAGCTGTAATATATAATCTGTGGGAACGTTTGGCTACAAACATGATGAAAACATTCCTAGACTTTTGGTAACTGCTACAAGTATGAACAAATTGTACAACACTAGTAAAGGTTGTTCTTGGTGACAAACAACAAACACCAGTGACGTACTCTCTATAAAACACAGGTTCTTAAAATTCGAAAGTACGAATGAATCGATCCGCAAATCTAAATTGCTCTGTGACGTTGCGTGATGACGCACGCTTGAGATTTATGCACGTGACAAGTCGCGCTGCCCTTAGCTACATGNGGTTCTAGTTCAACGTTACATCAACATATGGTGATTTCAAGTAGTGATGATGATGAACCTGAAACGTTTGGAGATGACATATTTAATGATGCTAATGTAGGAGTAAAAAGAACAATTAGTCTAAGTAAGTTGGGTCCTGTACTGCTTTTGGATGTAGGGCTGGCTGTGCAGCGCTAATGTTTTTTAGTGTAATTATGTTCATGTTTAAATCAGTTTTGTATAATATATATATGTTGTGTGTGTTTGATACCTATTATATTCCTATTTGAGCTGGCAAATTGCATTCAATAATTATGTTTTACATGTTTTTCAGTGCCAGAAAAGGCCGTGGATGAAGTAATTGCGCAACAGCAGTTTAAGTCCGAATTTTTATCAAGGTATGCTGAAGGTCCTGACTTCTACCTTGATACACTGACTGCTGCTGTTCAAAAAGCTTTTGGCTGTGAAGCAAGAAAAAGAAAACTTTTAGGTAGGTTGTGGTGTAGTGCAATGAAGGTAAGTTTCATTTCCTTAGCCAGTTGTGGGTCCCTTTCCATAAATTTTTTCTATTTAGTTTTTTTTGTGTGACAAAATGGGCACCAATAAACTGTTAATTGAGCTGGCGCATAGGAATATTTCTATCTTACATTACACCTTTTCTGCTTTAAAAAGCATCAGTAAAATGTTAAACTAACTGTAAACGTAATGTTTGCAGTTGTTCTGTATGTAAACATAAAGTTTCAACAACACTTTTGACCATTGTTACTAATGCTTCCAGCTGTTTACCTTCATCACGACGGCAGTATTCAAAGCAACGTTTTCTGCAGTCAGCTGCTCGCCAACCAGTCAATCATTGAGTATTTGAACGCTCACTTTATCACGTGGGCATGGGATGTCACCTCAAGCTTCAATAAAGAAACGTACGGCAAACTTGTTCAGCAACAAATCNCGCCAACCAGTCAATCATTGAGTATTTGAACGCTCACTTTATCACGTGGGCATGGGATGTCACCTCAAGCTTCAATAAAGAAACGTACGGCAAACTTGTTCAGCAACAAATCCGTTAGCGCGAAATTTGGCTGTTCGGAATCAGTCATGGAAAGAGTATTTTGTTTGTTGCGACCAAACGTTTGTGAAATAGCCTTGGTGCAAACACGTTTTCCACAAAACGGAATGCGGAAATACTTTTTCACCACCTTTTCCGAATGAAACGACTCCTTTTAAACATTTTTTATAAACGTTTTATACTAACAAATGCGCATCCTACCTGTTAATTGTACCTCTGTTTGTTAGACAAACCCAATTTCTACAATATATTTTCTAGCTTTAAAGACTGTCGTAGTGAAATTAGTTGGGTCTGCACATTTCACAAGTTAACCTGGTCACAAATTTTTTACGGTAGGTTTTTACGATCCTGTCAGCGTCTCCTGGGATNTTAAAGACTGTCGTAGTGAAATTAGTTGGGTCTGCACATTTCACAAGTTAACCTGGTCACAAATTTTTTACGGTAGGTTTTTACGATCCTGTCAGCGTCTCCTGGGATCGGGTGTTGCTGACACCGTGCGGCGGATGAAGAAAGATCATTTCCCGATGTTGGTTCTGGCCCACGGCAAGGGTCGGTCGTGTGACGTAACTGCCATTATTCAAGGTTAGTTGCGTTAGCAAGTTACATGTAGTGTTAATATATTGAGAAAATTGTTATCACTTGACGCTGTTTTTTTTTCAAACCTGATCGTAAAAACTATTATATCTTGTTTCACGTTTGTTTAATGTCCAGCTAGGGCAGCAGAGCTGTAATATATAATCTGTGGGAACGTTTGGCTACAAACATGATGAAAACATTCCTAGACTTTTGGTAACTGCTACAAGTATGAACAAATTGTACAACACTAGTAAAGGTTGTTCTTGGTGACAAACAACAAACACCAGTGACGTACTCTCTATAAAACACAGGTTCTTAAAATTCGAAAGTACGAATGAATCGATCCGCAAATCTAAATTGCTCTGTGACGTTGCGTGATGACGCACGCTTGAGATTTATGCACGTGACAAGTCGCGCTGCCCTTAGCTACATGCGTCACAGTTTTCGCTTACTTTGAAAATCTGTTTTTGTGCTGTTTTGTTTGTGTAATAATTAGTTCTTTGTCCTATTGTAGGCAATTCCGAGCTTGGTGAATTAATGGCGCGAATGATAAAAGCCGTTGAAGACGCGGAGACCCAGAAGGAACAGGACATAAGGGAAGAGGTTAGTGCATGGAATACCACGTGGCCGTTACTTGCCTTATGTTAAATGCTGGTAACCTTTTGCGCCCTTCGGAAAACGTCAAGTTCCAGCTATTTTTAATGCAAGGACGTGGAATGTGCCAAAAACGTTTTTGTCACCGGGTTTTTTTCGCGTCTAGGGATACATGAGATTCTTTTAACACATACGATTCTTTAATGTCATTGGTGACTGACGTTTCAGCCTAATGTACTTACGTCCGGTATGCATGTTGCGCGGTATGTAGTTAAACAAGGTGGCTGCGTGTCTGAAGCGGCCGCTTGCTTTTACCATTACCTCTTAACGCTCGCATTTTTTACTCGTTTAATTTTTAGGACGCTCGAAAGGCCAGAGAACACATTAAGCGAGAGCAAGAGGAAGCCTACAGACAATCACTGGAGGCTGATAGAGCAAAAGTAGGTATCCTGTGTGCAGTAGACGGACGTTGAAGCAAACAGAGACATTGTGCGTTAGGACCCACCGTTGCCCTTTTAAAACTTTAACGATGTAAAATCGTTTGCATTCATGAAAAACAGTTAGTTTGCCACTGACTTTAAGCGCTTATGCAGAGCCGTTGTGGTATTCCAAGCCGCAGATAAACTTGAACATTGGCGAAACCTTTTTTCCTTTGCCTTTAGATGTTGATGGAGCAGGAGCAGATGCTGAAACTGGAGGAGGACGAACGGCAGAAGAAGATCGAGGAGGACAGGCGACTGGAGGAGATCAAACGACTCGAAACTCTAGTTCCTGCCGAACCAAGCGCGGATTCCGAGGAAAAGGTTTCACAAAAATGTTTTCTTTGTTTAGTGTTGGGCACGAACCCCAAAACGGACTCGGCGTGTTGAAAACTAAGAAAAAACTAGAAGGGTGGCTTACCATAGGGGGGGGGGGGGGGTACACTATTACCCGATATTAAAAGATGATTATATTCCCCATATTATATTACAT
>QXVZ01006003.1:0-10563 GCA_008931825.1 Phallusia fumigata
GGCCTTGTTTATCATCTAAATAAAATTAATTTGGCTATACAATGTTTTCAGTCAAAAGTCTAATCAAAAGCTACAGGCTAAAACAGGTAAAATATGTTTGTCACTGAACATTTTAAACATTTTGGCATTAACTTGTTCAAAAAACTAGTAGGAATTGGCGGATCCGAGCTGGTTCACCAGTTCTCAGTACTGTGCATTACTTCTCGGTGCCTGTTCATGCTTAAGCAAAATGTGCTGAACATCACATAGTCATGAGCAAAGTTTCTAACAGGCCTATATAGAAAGTTTTGTTGTACAAAGCAGGATCCTCTACATCTAGGCCAAGCAACAAGATAACATACGATTCTTAATAAATTCCATAAAAAAAATTGACCATTCACTTTTTTGTGGGTCACATACATCATTTACGCAATAAGCTATGTCAGGTTTGTTTGTTTCAGGGTCTTTCAACGCATTGTCGAGCTTGAACCAAGCAACACACAGGCAAAACATAATTACTGTGTGGCGCTTGTTGAAGATGGGAGATTGGAGGAGGCTGAGTTATGTATGGAGGAAGTTTCTATAGCTGCACCCCATGAGGCCCACATAAAAGGTAAGGAAAACCTGACGTAGAAATAGTAGGTTTTTTATTGTTTCATTTATAAATTGTTTTAAACGAGCAATGGTTGGTTTAATACTCTTATTATGCACATCTAATGGATTTACCAAACCTTATGTAGCGCTCGATTTGCCAATTAAAAATATTATAAGAAAGTTTCATCGAGTTAGAATACATGAAANAAAGCAGGATCCTCTACATCTAGGCCAAGCAACAAGATAACATACGATTCTTAATAAATTCCATAAAAAAAATTGACCATTCACTTTTTTGTGGGTCACATACATCATTTACTCAATAAGCTATGTCAGGTTTGTTTGTTTCAGGGTCTTTCAACGCATTGTCGAGCTTGAACCAAGCAACACACAGGCAAAACATAATTACTGTGTGGCGCTTGTTGAAGATGGGAGATTGGAGGAGGCTGAGTTATGTATGGAGGAAGTTTCTATAGCTGCACCCCATGAGGCCCACATAAAAGGTAAGGAAAACCTGACGTAGAAATAGTAGGTTTTTTATTGTTTCATTTATAAATTGTTTTAAACGAGCAATGGTTGGTTTAATACTCTTATTATGCACATCTAATGGATTTACCAAACCTTATGTAGCGCTCGATTTGCCAATTAAAAATATTATAAGAAAGTTTCATCGAGTTAGAATACATGAAACTCATTTAGAAATCCGCTTTATGCATGCAAGCATACTGCGACATAGCTACGTAGGCATGGCACCTAGATGTTGGCCTGCACCATAAACCTTTACTCAATTTTTGTGTTCTTTAGAGAATTTAGCAATAGTCCGCCATCGCCTTGCGCTAAAGGAAGCGCACAACCAAGAGGTCAAAGAAGAAGGAGTGTTTGCCAAACAACAGTATGTGGAACACACAGTAGATAAAAACGAAGATCATGCTGAAGATAAGCAAAAGGTTTGCTTTAAATTGTGTTAAAGTCATGTATTTCGCTAAGATGACCCAGTGGTCAGCAGCACGACCACCCTTTGACCTTAAGGTTGTGGGTTCTAAACCCGCCTCGGTCGCTTGTTTTTAAGCAGGAAACTTATTGGCATTGCTCCAATCCAGGAAATCCATTGAAATTATTACGGAACTGCAATGAGACAAGCAGTTCGTAAGCAAACTCAATGCAATGCATTTAGGCGTTGTTCCGCCCAACGCTAATAAAAATGGAACAAACAAATTCCTAAAACGCATTATCATTTAGTTTTCTAAAGCCTGAGGCTTTTGGCATCTTTAAATAGGAAGTTTTTACAGTGAAACTTATTGGCGGGATATAACCAGCAGTGCATTTCGCGTAAACCGCTCCTTATGACCATGTAAGATCAGCAAATCGGATATTAGATTATTCGAAAAACAATCAATCAAAAATGCTACTAATAGGCAACACGCGGCCCGCATTCAATTTCTGTCACCTTTGTTAACTGACCGAATAAGGGGTGTGGTTCCAAAAAAATGTCCACTAAAAACGCAACCGCCACAGAGCTTGTCTAAAGTGAGTACATTGTAATGCGATCGTTTGAACAATCGATGTTCTCCTCATCAGTGCAAAATAACGAGAAGCGTAAAACCGTGCGTTGTGTGCATCGTTATGTTGAATAGTAAATTATTTAGTAAAATGGAGTTCAAATGGCTCTCTTAATGCTTAGCTTGTCAATTCTTGCCCAACAGAAGGGAACCTGTTATGGTGAATTGGAATGCCACAACGGGATATAAGGCCTAATGAGAATTTTTTGCAGGTGGAGGTCGATAAAGAAATCTACATTGCCAAACCGGTGAAGCGGGCGGAAGAAACGTTAACAGAGCAAGCCGACAAAGTAATGAAGAATCTTCAGCGCATGAAAACAGACCAAGTTATGGAGCAAAAACTCGCGCAAGCTAAACGGGCTGTAGAAAAACTGAAGCAAATTAAATCTAAAGCTGACGAAAAGACTAAAGAAAATTGCAAGACTGCCGAAAAAACTGCTGAAAAGACGAGTAAGACTGAAAAACCTGACTTACGAGAGAAGGCTTTGAAGGCATTAGACGAATTAGAAGCGCAGTTATAAATATCCGCTTTTAAATTGGGTTGTTATACGTATCTTATGGAAGTGTTCTGTGAAAGCAGTATTGGGCCTTGGTGAAAGTGGTTTTGTATTGTGTTGTTGTGGCTTTTCCAGCGGTGCTTTAAAAGTTCAGTATTATGCCGATTTTTTGTAATAAAACTACCGTCCGGTTATCCGTTATTCCAAGATTTTTTGGCAAATAGTTATCATCAACTTACATACAACGAAACCTCTCTTCCACTGGACCAGCTAGAACAATAAGTATTAAAATTGAGTTTATTTTGTTTTTGGTGAAAGAAGTTAGACGAACAGACAAACAAACTGTTAGCGACGAAACCTAATATTAAATGTGGCTTAAAACTTTTTTACATGCTTTTTGTCGTGTATTTAAAGATTTTCTCCGGAAGTTTACCGTTCTCAAATGTTTTCGCGCCATATCCTAGCAGCAGTAAACAAGTTGCGACTACATTCTAAAATAGGATTATGCTTTGTGTGACTGTTCTTAATATTTATCATTGGTTAGAAAATAAAAGGTTTGCGTCTGTTTTTTAGTGCTTACAGTGGGATGCGTTTAAACAGAAAAGACATAAAAAATTGACCGGAATTTGGACAAGAAATAGCAATCGTGTCAATTGAGAACTTTTAATAGAGAAAAAGTTGTGTCTATTAACAGATTTTCAAACATCTTACCAGAGAATCTTTCTTTTAAAGAAAACAAAAATGGACATGTAATAACGTTTTTTTTAGTTTGCAACAACATGTGCTTTCATAAAGCAAAAACAAAGCAGCAAAAGCAGTATAAAAATAAACACAACAGACACATTTTTTGTACAAAATTTCATTCCAGTCATGTATAAAAATATTACTTTTTGCAACAGACTGCAATAAGCAAAATCACATCCACTAATTGCTATTTACTCTTATGGCTTCATAACATAAATATAGAAAACATTGATTCTTAGGCATTGTCATCAAATAAAGTTTGGAACTTGGTAGGATGTTACGCTGATAGGAAAATTAAAAAAGCAAGCAAACATAAAAACTGACAACCAGTTGGTCTTTAATTTGACATTATTGTGTTGATCCAGTTGATTTTTTCTGCAACCTGAAAAAATATTGATCGTTATTTTATTGTAGACACACAACAGATTTGACTTGTTTTCTTATTTATGATGTATATTTTTTTAACGTTTGCTGTTGTTTGGTAAAAGATGAATATTATATTACCTTGGTGTACCCTCCAGGGCGCTGGTGCCATCCACATTTGAAGCCAAATGACACAATGCCCGAGAAAACATGACTTTGCCCTTTCATAGTGGTAAGTGGATCACCATTTTTACTCTGTATGACAAAAAACAAAACAACATTGTCAGTGATATAAGCAGGATGCTTTCATTTTCATGTTTTTTAGATCCATGGCTGTATAAATTAAGTTCATGTTTTATTAATATTTGTCAGTTTAGGCAGTCATAAAAAGTAAGATAATCTTAGTGCTTGCAAATGCGTTTAAACTTCTAACCAGTTAAGTTAGCTTCAAGTTTAGAAGCTAAATCTTGTTTTATACTTTTATTTGTTTTCTTTAAAACTGTGTGACTTGTTAGGAAACAACCAAATACATCATGGAGCAGCCTATTCCAATTCAACACCAATTCCACAGGGATTAAGCTATGAAAATGTAAGTATTTTTTTACCAGGCATATGTCTCCACTTTCTCTAACATGACTTGCACAAAACACATCTTTAGTGATGACTTCTGTGCTTAACCCAACATCGCCAATCCACTTTTTGCATTGCAAGTTGGTGATTGTTTTCACGTTAACCTGTTCGAGTTTTCCTGTAGTAACACCATCTGTGGAGACATTCATTTGTCAATGTTGTTTGAAACCATGTCAGTTATCCTAAAAATGTCTTTGGTAAACAATACCTTTGGTCCATCCACTGACAATACCATTGCTTCCTGGGTTGGGGTGTTCCCCTTGTTTTGGCANGTCAGCATTGAAATACGCTTTTTGTGCTACCTTTTTCGGTAGATTGGCAGAAGCCGCAGGTTTCCTCGCAGTTTTCTTTCATGTAAGACACCAGTGTAGTACATAGCCCCTGTTGCTTGTAGCTCTGACATCTGTACAAATGTAAACCGTTATTTTAAGGCAAATTTTAGCAAATTTGCCAAAATGTTTGCCGTGGATTTTTCTAGTTTTTTTTTAATTCAGGGCGTAATCCAAAATTCAACTTTTAATCTACAGGCAAGCGAATTTGGCTGCGTTACTAGTTTTAAGGTAATTTAACTTTAAAGGTTTCATTGCGTCAAGTTAAGAAAAAATATTTTCTTACGTTGTCCCCTTATCGTTGCACGCCGGAAAAACCGACTTCCTCACGTTTTGAAAGCACAGATCGCAACTTCGCTTGCAGCTCTTTGCCATAAAAACAATGTAGTTCCCAGAAGTACACAATCCTTCCCGACTCCAGAAAGAACAATCCCTGTGTAAAACAGTACATGGTTTGCATAACAGTAACTGCTTGTTTCAGATACTTGTTTTTACCAACTCATATCCGTTTCAAACCTTTATACTGAGTTTAAAGCCAGTTATTAGGTTTCCTTGGTTCAAACACTTTAATCAAAATTCAATCCGAATAGTTGTTTAACATAAACCTTAGGGCACGTATATAGTGAAAATTTTGGTGCAAACTGATGCTCTAATTTGCGGACACGTCGTTAACTTACTTGTTTTCATCTCGACACAACTCAGTGGTGACCACTGTTGGCTTTTTCGTCGCTGGTAATGTGGTGGTGGTGGTGGTGGTCGGCTTAACTGTGGCCACGTCTAAAAAAAATACTTTGTTTTTTATAATGAATGACACAAATATTAAGTTTAGTAACATTCGATCTTTATTTTTTAATGTATGTCTGTTAAACAGGTATTCTGGAAAAGCTGTTTATGCGGCGTTACAGACAACAGAATCCAAGTCCTGGTGTGTGGATAACCCATTGAAAAACTTCACAAATTTTACTCAAAGGTGAGTAGATGTCAACTTACTTTGACATAAGTTGCAACTTTTCTTGCATTGAAATCGCATAAACGTAACATGTTGCCCGGTATGGCATAAGTTTTGAGACGCCCAGAACTTGCAGCTCCTTAAACAAAAACATATTCATAGTGATCAAGTGACGATTGTTTTAAAGTTTCTGAGGTTTTCGTTACATACTTGTCTTTGTCGAGGCATTGAGATGATGTTACAACCGGGGGCCTCGTTGTAGTAACTTGCGTCGTTGTGGTGATTGGTTGTGTTGTTGTGGTCGCTACCGTATCTGTACCCAACATAGTTTAATCTACATAAACCATTATTTAAACGTCAGTTTAATTTGCAAAATATTACATAGAGTAGCTTGAACATTCCTGTTATTTTTAATGTATCTGCATATATTTGCAATTGTAACTGGGCTTTACTACGACAGACCGATCCACTTACTGTAGCAAAGTCCGCAGCTTCTCCGGCATTGCTTATGCATATACTGTACGTGCGATCCGATAACACAGAGACTGTGGGACGCCCAAAATGCACAGTTTCTTCAAAAGAAAACGGTTATCAAGATTTCGTAAACTTTTTGATAATTCTATTTTGTACCACAAATCAAAATAACTTAAGCCGCACTACAAAATTTCTTTTTAAATTATTAGGTTCCCGGAAAAATTTACCCCGGAAAACACCAGATCTACGTTAAGTCGCAACTCGTTTCGAAAAAAGCACAAGCAATGTCTCTAAGACAATTTAAAACCGTGAATTTTTACCTCTGAATATAATCTATCATAAAAATTAGACTTACTGATTTTTGTCTATGCACTGTTGTACAGGCGCTTGGGTCTGAAAAACGGGTGCTTGGGTTGCACTAACTTGACCTGAACGAAAAAATTGACGTCAACATGATGCAACTGTTTGGATTTTTTGTCCTTTTATGCAGGTACGACTTTTCTTGTCATATTTTGTGCAGAGTTAACCCCACTGGGTTTGTACAGTAACAAGTTGGCCTAAATAGGAAGGGGTAACAAAATGGACCTAACAAGGCATTCAATGGATTTTCGGTTTTGTTAGATGAAAATATTTGTCATAAATTTTTCTATTAGAGCATAGTTTCTTCGACTTACAGTGGATTGTAAAAACCCAAATTGTAGCCTTTTTAACAGGTATATATCTCGTGTAGACGCTTAGCATCTTCAGTATCCAAGTATAAATGGCACTCACAAGACGCTAAACCAATCTTAATTAATATTATAACATGTGTTTTGTGTCTTTGTACTTACTGGTACATCCGGTGCAGGTTTTAAAGCAGCTTGTCCGTACGGCTTCATTTTCTCGGCAGTTGCGCCTGTTGGCCAGCTGCCAACATCTGCACATTATTAAGCAACAAGATAACATTAACTAGTAAATCAGTGGCACAAGGTCTGTACCGCCATAATTTCGTTCTGTTAACTCTTAACTCTTTTTTAACTTTTCCGAGACGGCCATTGGTACACACGGTATAAAATAACTTACAACCATGTTGATATCACGTTGCGCATGCACTTAGGATCAGAGGGAGTTTGTAAAAGACTATCTTCTTTAATCTTTTTCAATAATAACCAACGGAAACATACGAACTTGAATAAACAAAATCTAAACCTCTAAAGGTACTTTTTAAAACAAAGCACAAAAAGATACGAATCCAATTGCCCAATAAACACGCACGTTCGCATAACTTCAAAACCCACCATCCCAAATGTTTTTTGAATTGCAATTCCGTACATCCCTAATTAACCGTAAATTGCCCGTGGTCCCAAATTGTGGCTGAAGAGGTAGCTATGATTACAACATAATTACACATACCTCTCTGATTTGTCAACACAAGTGTCAGCAGTAGCGGCTGCGACCTGTCCGTGGGGTATTTTCTTGTCAAGATAATCTAAACCAAAACGTTTTAGCAGCTGTTTTATGTTAACTTGTTTGGTAGGAACCATGCTCACCTGTACATGTGTATTTCATGTTGATTTGAAACAAATCTTCTTTACTGAATCCCTCTCTTTGCGCTTTGATTGGAACGTCGGTGCTAAAGAAATAGTTTTTTGTCTTTGGGATTCCCGCATAACGTTGACGTAATTATAAACGTAGTATTAGTAAAATGTACTCCTTTGTAAGTCAGGTTTTTTAAACAAAACTCAGATTTTTTTTATCCAGTCCGTAAGACACATCTAGGCCTAATCATTTGCCTATTGATTAGCCACTTGATTAGTTTAGTTTATAGCTTTTGAACATAACTTGTACTCTTTGTAACGCTTAAATGTGCCTCTAAAGCCAATAGTTGATTTGTCTTGTTTTTTGTATGTTTGTGAAGTAGATTCTACTTTGTAGTTGGCGATATACTTAGGAATAGACATGTAACCTTCAAATATAGTTTTTTATTACATGCTGGTTATGGTTTGTCTAACAGCGGGTGGACCACAACTCGCCGACTCCAATAATAAGTTTAAAATAATTCAAACTTACAATTTGTTGACGATAGTAGGCGCGACTCCGTAGACCTTCGAACTGTAGTAACCTCCATAATGCATCACCGAATTATAATCATACTTCGAGCCATACGGATTCCAATCTCTCACGTTCTTCTCGAAGTTTCCTTCCGTCCCTGTACCATATTAAAACAGCAATGCTTAAAACGGCTTATGCAAAATTTGTAAACTGACACGTTTGAAAAAACGTTTTTAACATGTTTTTGTTGCAAAATTTAATAACAGAGCTTTAAGTTTAATGCCGCCATATACATAGCCCGTTTATCACCAATATTCTAAAATTGCTTGTGACGACGTCGCAATAATTATAATCCACGTCGGGTCTGCAGTGATACGCAAGTGAATCGATATTGAAAACACGTTAACAACGTGGTCCCACTAAACACATTCACTAATTACTGGTATTAATGACGTCAGGAGACCGCATCAACAAACATCGATTACACGACAGCGTATCAATTAGAATTTAATCACCTTGCACTTAGTTTACTCTCAAAGAAAAATTGTGATTTGAATCCCAATGAATTCGATTTCAAAAGTGCGTTTTACTAGGTAGCAGAATTCGAAAAACCAACATTTCTTTAGTTTGCTTGTGATAGTTTACTTGAGGGATTATAGACCATAAAATATTGTAGAAAACTTGATAAAAAAAGGGTCCGGGATGCTAGATTAAAAGTAT
The DNA here is from genome assembly GCA_008931825.1 of Phallusia fumigata. Taxonomy (NCBI): domain Eukaryota; kingdom Metazoa; phylum Chordata; class Ascidiacea; order Phlebobranchia; family Ascidiidae; genus Phallusia; species Phallusia fumigata. The sequence goes on from QXVZ01006003.1 coordinate 8,870, forward strand.
TTTTGTGATATTTAAGATCTTTTACTGATTTGTATTGTGCTTTATTTTTTGCAAATACAGTTTGGGCTAAGAAAAATTAATTCCGCTCCAAGTTTTGCCACATGAAAAGCAATTTTACCATCTCTTGAAGAATATTTAAAATATGCGGTTGNTGATTTGAATCCCAATGAATTCGATTTCAAAAGTGCGTTTTACTAGGTAGCAGAATTCGAAAAACCAACATTTCTTTAGTTTGCTTGTGATAGTTTACTTGAGGGATTATAGACCATAAAATATTGTAGAAAACTTGATAAAAAAAGGGTCCGGGATGCTAGATTAAAAGTATTTTTGTGATATTTAAGATCTTTTACTGATTTGTATTGTGCTTTATTTTTTGCAAATACAGTTTGGGCTAAGAAAAATTAATTCCGCTCCAAGTTTTGCCACATGAAAAGCAATTTTACCATCTCTTGAAGAATATTTAAAATATGCGGTTGTGCCATATTAATCGTCCCATATTACATTACCTGGAATGAGGTTATACCACAAAATCTTGATGTAGTCATCTCTGTCACCTCGCGACTGTTCGTGCCAGAAGCCAAGCACGTGCATGATTTCGTGCAGAATTGTGCCGTGTTTGATGCAGTTGGGGGCGATGTTCACCTACAAAAAGTTAATCGGTTTAACTTTTATTGGTATTTTATTGGTCTATCCTAGAAGCTATTTACGTAATTGCCCGTTTAACAGTTCGTCACATAAGCTTAAGCTCAATTTGGCTGTGAATTGTTTTACATGTAACAAAGCCTGTTGCCAAAACGTTTGATAATGAAATCATGCCGTATACAACTATTTGGGCCGGTAGTTAATGATATGAAATCCAATACAATTTCTTTCTTACCGTCTGTGCGCCTCCGGTCATTCCAATGAAGGAGTTACAGCCACCGAAGTTTGAAAACTCGATATAGTTTCTTTGATTTGTCCTCGGTACCAATCGAATGCACGTCTTCGCCTCGTATTCGCGAATCCCCTTATGAATTGCTTGTTTCACTCGATAAGCTAAACCACATTATTTAATTTTTAACACCCCAATGTCGAATTTCTCTAAACGACTTTGCAGCTGCACAAACTATATTAAAATACCGTTTTAAGCACCGTTGTACAGTCAGTGGTAGCCCCACCATAGTTACTAACTAGTTGCGCAGCATGTATTATGTCGTTGACAAAAGTTTGACCTACACCACTGCCTGCTGTACGCGGAACGTAAACGTGACAACTTCAACAAGAAACTGGCGGTTCGAATCCCTGGTGTTCAGCAATGCGGTAATCGCTGTTTAGGGTGAATCGCTTCTGAGAATTCCCAATGCCGCAAAACCACAGTTATGTCCATTTATAGATTTCACACAAACTTACGCAGGTATCTATGAAAGGTGTAAGCTAAAGGGACAACTGCGCCAACTTTCGGCCATTGCATCGTCGTATCTCTCATTGCTGCTCGTCGCTGACGACTTCTTTGTACAGGTGCATATCGGTAGTTCAGAGCGCCGTACGTTTTCTCTGCGAAAAAATAACTTATAAGGTTGTGTTGAAACATAGATACATAATTCACAGTTTTGTGTGGTCTCAGTTGAAAGATACAAGTCGTTACTTATGTGTAAATCATCCTTCGTGGTGAAAACAGCGTTTGTCGAAACGTCGAAAACGTTTTACACACCAGT
>QXVZ01006009.1:0-10137 GCA_008931825.1 Phallusia fumigata
ACATTAATAACAGTTTGATTTTTTGGCAGGAAAAGTGTGAAAAATACTGGCCCGACGTTGGATTCGAATTCACCTCCCGAGATCTTAAAGTTCAAACTCAACAAGAAACACCCATCGGTGGAATTGTTCAACGGCAGTTTATTTTGTCCAAGACCACGGTAATTAACAAAAGTCTTTTCTGCAAAACCTAAAGTAAAACCTTTAGACTTTTAATACAACTGATGTAGCTCAGCACATTCCTTTGAAAGACTGGGGTCGTTAATTTGAATTATACTGGGTAAGCTATCCTTGTTTCAAGTTTAACTTGCGGTGNGGAAACAGCTGAGGAACCTCTCGATCAAGTAGACTGTACCTTTTTTCACTTGCTTAAGCAATTTAGCGGCGACATGCAAAGTTTTAATTGGCGATGAGTAGAACAAAGGGGCAAGAGTAGTTGGCACAAGACGGGTTGTAGTTGCGAAAGCATATAAAAACGATAAAAATTACCTGCGTGATTTCGGTGTTAAATTATAATTGAAAAGAAAAAAGAGATTTCCCCCATCCCACAGTGAAGTGTATATTACCTTTTCAGGAGAAACGGAACATAACGCAGTTGCAGTACACAACTTGGCCCGATCATGGGATTCCTGTAACTACATCCAACATGATCTACCTACGTAACATGGTCGATGATTTGCATCACACAAATGCTCCTATCATTGTACACTGCAGGTAAATATATTGAAGCATTTTTCATCGCCGACAACATTAAACCTTACATGTAATTGCAGTGCTGGTGTGGGACGTAGTGGAACTTACATAGCGATGGACACTTTGTTCCACGAACTTGACGACGCAGGAAAAGTTGATGTGCCACGAACTGTTCTCAGAATGAGAGAGAATCGAATAGACATGATTCAAAATCAAGTAAGTTGGCAACAAAAAATTGCACAGTCGCGTATCATGGTATTTTGTTTGTTGTATCTCAACCTTTGAAACCTTTGTCTAACTCAATACTGAGACACAATGACGCAACAATCTTAAAATGTCCAAAAACCATTTAACTGCGCCTCAAGTGTGAGGTATGGAGTGTTTACGTGAACAGCTAGTGGGCGCTGATGATTGACAAACACACTATAGGTCATCTTTAGTTGATGATATGTGTTGCAACAGTAGTATTTTTTCACAGAAACAATATACGTACGTGTACAAACTACTCATGGAACGAGAATGTCTGTTGGAAACAGATAAAGATGTAAGGGAACTTCAGTCAATGACTTCAAGTGAAATGTAAGCAATTTCATTTTTTAATGTAACCTACTACAGCAGCATGGTCTAAATCACAAAGCTGTTTGCCAGGACAAAACGTTTGTCTCTATAGAGTCAGTTGTGTCCAAGCCCGTCTATATGCTTTTAAGTCACTCGGATCTTGCAAGCCTGACAGTCCACCCATGTCTTTACACTGTAACATACAAAAAATACTTTTGCTTGAAGCGACAACTGTTTATGTTTATGTACATAAGTCTCAAATCAAAAGCTTTGTTTTACAGAAACGAAATGCAAGAGAAGGAATTTGAAACACTTTCAGCGTGGCGATTTGGCGAAGATTGGCAGGAAAACAATCCACAGTTGAGAAAATGTAATACGAACCCGTGCTTAAAAGATGCTGGATGAGCTAATTTATTGGAAACAATGTTTTTTTTACAGACAAAAACACCGCAGTCAAAGTTTGGGACAACGAAAGCCACACGACTCAGCAGTTGGACGCTTCGTACATACAGGTGACAACAAAACTACAAACAGTCCAACTCATACACGTTTAACGTTTTATACAGTAATAAATTTTCCAAGGATTCAATTTGTTCAATATATTATAAAGTAGAATCTGATTAGTACATCTGCTAAAAGATCTGATGGTAAACACAAATTTGCGCCCTGAACTTTTAACCAGTTTCGGACTTTTCTTTAACTTCTGTTGCCGTAAATATTTGCTTACTTTTATTACTTATTCTGATCGGTTGGATGCAATTTTCTGAGTTAACTTGAACTCAACACAGTTTGTTTACTCGTTTTTGCAACACAGGAACATGGCTCTTCACAATTCTTTATCGCTGCGAGAAATCCTGCACCGGAAGAAGAAGAAAACTTTTGGAAGATGGTCGTGGAAAAAGAAGCGTCGCTTGTCATTGATTTGGATCACACCATACGAGTGAGATTTTATGAATCTTTACAAAAACGCTAGGACAAACGCGACATACTGCTTCTTTAGGTTCCAGTCGAAGCTGTTTTACAATATGGAGATATTTCGCTTTCCGTACGTGATTTCAACGAAAGTAAAATCCACAGTGTGATAACTGGCTACGTCTCCACCAACGCCTTTGTGAGTTAATAAGTTGATTTGGCAAAAGCACGCTCAGCCATCCCATTTGCACTCAACCATACATGGAGGCTCTGTTTGACAAAACTGTGCCTTTCTCATTTCTAGCCAGAGCGGCAACTGATCATTCTGCAAGTCAAAGGATGGAGTGACGTCGAACGACCTCCGAAAGAAATAGATTTCATTACTCTAATTGAGGAAATGCATCGACTGAAGGCTCAACAGAATTGTCAGAGTGTGTTGGTTGGCTGCAGGTAAAACGTGCTCAGTGGTGGTCAGTGCAACTTTTGTACACCAGTGTTTTTGTAGAGTTTATTTTTGCCAACCTCTCGGAAGCAGAACAATTATCTGACACCATCCCACAATTTGAATTGTTGAATTTGACAAAGTAGGTTATGCGCATTCTAAACACGTTAAAACAGGACTTTTTGATTGTTTGCAGCAACGGATCACGTAGAACCGGAACCTTTATTGCTCTGTTGAACATTCTCGAACGTTTGAAGGCACAAAAGCGGGTGGATGTATTCCGAACTGTGAAAGATCTGAGAGATATGAGACCTAATATGGTCAACAATAAGGTAACGTGTTTCTTAAGGTCATATGTTAGGGAGGAAAGCGTTATGTGTTCAAATTCCTCAGCTCTTTCCCTGTTTGGCATTTCCTGAATCAGGTTGTGTGAGATTAGGTCTATTTATCAATAACTTTTTGTAATCAAACTATCTTTAGACAATACAAATATCTGTCGTAAACTTTCCGCGTTTGGGGAATTTCTAAATTCTTAAATTTTTTAATCTTTGATTTTAGTCAAATCATGCGTGTCCCTGGCAATTCATGATCCACGCAATGAATTGCTTTGATTGGCACCAAATTAGCGTTACAGGAAAGTAATATTGTTTTATTTTGTTACAGGAGCTCTACAAATATTGCTACTCGGTCGTGATGCAATATCTATCCGATTTCGATACTTATTCCAACTACAAGTAAACCAGGCAACGAACTAAAAGATGTAAGAGCGTTTTTTGAAAGGTTCGTAGCTGAAGACTTTTAACCTGTAATCCTTGCTTGTATCATTTTTTGTCGCAACTTTATCCTATAAAGTATTCTGTCGATCTTTTTAGGAATTTTTTGTTTTGAAAAAATCTTTTTAGTTTGGGAAATAGGGGTTTTTGTAATTCCTATTGTTTCATAATTATATACTTGCTTTTTAGCGTTTTCATTCGTGTTTCGTCACTGATTTTTGCGCAGTTTGTAATGTAGGAGTTGTGCTGACAAATATGTAGAATTTTTATCATATAATATATTACCAGTTATATTCGTGGGTTAATTAAAGCAAACAAAGAAAGGCCAAAAGCAAAAACTCCTATCTACCAGATTGCTTGATGTCACTAGTAACAGAAGCATTCACTTACTTTTCAAAACTGGTTTTAGCTATAAAATATGTGTCATTAAATATTGGTTTACGCTTCAGATCGTGCCTGTTTAATTTTATGATCATTAACGTATTTGCTTCATCGATTTGTTCGTTTGTGTCTGAATCTACACAATAAAAGATTGGTATAATTAGAGATGACAAACCAGTTTCAATTTGAGCAAAGCACATTTCAGTAACGCTAGCCTTAATAGTCTTTCCTCTACTATTTTTACAATAATTTTTAAGTTTGAATTACGCTTCTTTGTGGCAGACTCTGTCGATGAAGACTCACGTATCAATAGCGGAGATGAGTTATTTGACTGTTTGTTTAAGAAAAAACGTTTAAAAATACATCAGAGTTTATCAGGCGCATTGCCTTGTCTGTGTGCCAAACTGATGCACTAGACTGCAGGAGAACATAATGATGATGACAGCAGCGATTGTTGAAATGTAGTAAACTTTGTGAAGGCTTCCAGTATAGTAGGACCAGAGAATGTAGGACTTTGTTGTAAAAACAAACAAACTTTATTCAAATTTGTACTTACCCGTGTTTTATGATTCACAAAAAAAAACATCATCGCTGTGATTGGTGGTTACTTTGTCACGCTTATGGTTTTTCTTTTGATTCTAGCATACAGCAGGCGGCGATTTGTGTAATTCGATAGCAAGCTTACCGCCGTACTTGCGTTGCTTGGTTGGTACAGCGCCAGCCTCTGATAGGCTCCTGTCGTGGGTTTAGATCCCCCAGCCGGCTAGAATTTTCTAACCATGCCTTGCTGACTGGAAATGCACGAATGCCTGACTGTGATACGGTATAACGCCGTTCATGATTATATGAGCACTTGGTTTCAAATCGCTCACCTATCATGGCGATTAAATGATTTATGTTTTGTCAATTTATTGCTGGTTATAAGGAAGGTAAACGTTAGATCTTTTATAGGCGAAAAGAAATCGCTCAATCATGTGTATTATGAGGGATACGATCAATCGATACGTCTCGTAACCCGTAAATGTGGTAAATTAAGTCAACATTGTGTTCTGTTTCGTTTTTTCGAATACCCAATTCAAGACTATTTGAATTTCCATGCTTAAATCTAATTCTAGCTTTTTCAATTGCTCAAGCAGGTGATAGCTAGTAACAAAACTAACTTGTTTACTAATTTGTTTTTACCAAGCGAAAACCTGACTTTTCCTATTTCGTTACTACTTGACTTTGAGGTTTGTGTTTATAATTTCTTGCGTTACATTGTTTTCCAATCAAGGATTTAACTTTGACTTTAATGTCCGACTAAACAGTATGTTGTGTTGGAGACTAGCTTTTGTATGCTTTTCTAATTTTTCAAATTTGCATAAAATCAAGAGAAGGTATGGAAACATGTATGAAGTACTTGTTACGAAAACAAATCAACAAATAAAATAATAATTTAAAAATTTTGATTACGCTTGTTGTTATCACAGTCAAAACTTTATCGCAGTCAAAACATTTTTAGACAAATATACCGTGGAAATTCTTCACACACCAGTGTAAATTAGGCTTAATTATTAGATTCGGCAAGAACTCATGGTCTCCAAATCGGATTCAAACTTCTTAACACAATAATATTACTGTATAGCATTGGAACGGAATTGACGTGGCAACCACCATCAATGTTTTCGAAACAAACCTTTCAATGCAGGTAGGTACAGATAAAGGCATGTTTAGTTATCATTTCTTTAAGACTTAGTTGAGGTAATGTTTTCTGTGTAAGTTGTTAAAGATGTAAATTTAGACCTTCGACGTCAAACTTATATTTACTTTGCATGTTGTCAGAGGTAAAATAACAACTGCCATATGTTGACAGAGCATCTCGCGTCATACGTTTTGTGTTTGTACTAACAGGTCAAAATAGTTACAAGACTTTAATTAGATCCTTTATCGTGTGTCGTGCACCGTATCATTTGCTCACCATTTCATTGTATAACGAGCCTAGATCATTTCGTTGTATAACGAGCCTAATGTAATACAAGTTAAATTATAGCAGTGTTTGTATGTATTTGATTTTGATTTTCAGAAAGTAGCTGTTTCAGTATGTTTTGATTTTCAATGTTGGTCATGACTTGCGGTTTTAAAACTCTATTGCTGATTTCAATGTGGCTGGTTCAAAATCCACCAGTGCAAACAATAAGTAAGTTTATCGTTAGCAAAACATCGTGTAAACGTCTGTAAAGAAACTATTTTTTTTGAGGATGCAAAAATTCGAACAAAGCTGTAAAGGACAGTGTGTTGATATTATCTGATGATCTTGTGGATGCAAACACTGCACAGGAGAAATGTTCCTTGCTGGGTGGAAACCTTGCCATGACTAATGACTCACAGATCAACACAACTCTGACACAACTTATGACTAAAAAATACACATCAGGTTACATTCGTTGGGCGTTGAGTAGAGTTACTTGAAAACTTGAACTAGTTTTACGTTTCTGTTGAAGATTTAACTCTTTTAAATTCTGCCTGTTCCAAACCCCTGTTTTAGAACTTAGGTTCAGAATTTCTGCCTTGATGAAATCTTATCATGCTTTCAGTACATTTAGAAAACGATTGTAAATTTGTCGTTTCTGTTTAGATTTGCAGCGGGTTTGGATTTTTTACGATTCTTGGGATTCTAATAGATACAAATACTCGTATGATCCTTCAGAGATAAAATACTGGAGAAGTACCAAACATCTCGGACATCTGTGGTATCTCGATCTATTCACAAAGTAAAAAACATATTTGTAGTTTCTATAACGGCAAAGCAATTTGGAAAACGTAAATCCGTTGTTGACCCACGCAACTGTAGTAATTGTTTTCTAATTAGTCTGTGTTTGTTTTTTAGTAAAACGAATCAACGCATAGAAGTTTTCTTTTGCGAATCCGGACCACATTACCCCAGGCCAAAATGGCGAGTAACTGTTGGAAAAAACTGTGAAGTTCGCACACCGCACTGGAACGGTATGTTGTTATTACAACCATTCATTGCACATATCGTGACACACAGACCTACCTTCGTTATAACGTTAGTCAAACATATTCAGCTTTGCTTGCAAATCCATCAACTGCAAATCCATTAAACTTTCGTCAACGCACTGTCAAAAAAACACTACCCTTAACGAAATTAATCTTCAAACTAAAGTGATGTAGGGCGTTTGTCCCAAACAATTCAGGGATTTAAAAGTTATTGTTCGACTCATTTGATTATGCTGAGTAAAATGGAAAACAAACTTCCCACGTGATCCGTAATGTGTGATTGACAAGTACATTCCATCTGCTAGACTTTTTTTAGCCAAGTTAGCATTGAAAACATTTCAAACACCATGTGTATAATCCTTTACTCATTTTCATACACCCCATTTGTAAAAGCTCTTCCTTAAACGACCGTGGTATATTTTATTCTGTCAGCCGATAGTTGAACTAATTTTACCGAAAACGCTGATTTGTTATGGACACTGATATCACCGTTTATACGTTTGTTTAATTAAAAGATTTTTCACCATTTTATGTGCATGTTTTACAGGATGGATTTTACGGTTTTCTTTGTTTGGAGGTCACAAGTCAATAGTTGGATACCAACCCATATTTACCTTTTCCAATTATATAGATTCTACAATGCTGCGATCTGTAAAAACGACTTACTATTCTTTTACCAAATACGAAAACTCATTTTATGCCCCTGTCCCTAGTATGTTTTGCTTTCTAAATTTACAAAGAAACCAAAATTAAACAGATTCTTTTAAAGATATCAACGTTCTGATTGGAGCTCGTTACAACACGTCGTTGCATGGTTGGTATTGGAGCGACGGATCTCCGGCAAACTTCCCCGTTTCCAACGTCACAACTTGTCAGCAGGGAGCGTTGCATTATGGTGTCGGATGGGAGCAGTCAAGCATGAACTGCAGTGGGGAACCGGCTCACTACGCTTGCAAAGTAAAACGTAAGTGTGTTTTTTAAATTAGTAAGAGTGTGTTTGTTTCTAAATGCTCATGCCTCTTGATACTTGTAGTTATTTCTTCCGTCGAAAAACTTCAATGCAACTCGTCGACTGTGGTGATTACTTGGACTGGACTTGATCAATTCATTAGCAAAAACAGCCTGGATGCTCTGGTAAATATGATTGTTTGAAAACTATTGTCTTTACCATATGTCTAAATTAGTACCCAAATGAATGAAAAAATGTCAAAGTTTATATTGGCGTTGTGTAGGTTGAAATTCGAATCTTAGCACTCAATTGGACCTGAAACGCATTTTATGCAGATCAATCGACAACCATCCACCAACTAAGGTATTCAACCAACTACAATATTCGGGTAAATATCAAAGCAAATAAAAACTGTCGCCTACAAGAAGCTGTTCACGTTATGTTTAAAGTGATGAAGTATATCTTGGTTGTTACAGCTTACTACAATGCTAACCGGCTGCCAGAGCTTAAACGTCACTTCCTCTCTGCGTTTTGCAACTCTCGGGAATCCCCCACCTAGCTGCTATCCAAAAGGTATACAAATCAACTAAATTTGTTGCTATTTACCCATATTCTGTGGTCGTAATTTGAATTTAACTATTTATGCATATCTTGTGCTACAACTTATATTCTGCTTGGTTTACCATAAATTACCATGTGTTTAGTTGTTCCTTTTGTGGAGACATTCCCATGCAATTCCTCGACTGTTGTTGTCAGTTGGAAAGGACTTGATCAGTTCATTGACGAAAATAATTTAACTGCACAGGTAAACAAGACTTTAAATATTTGTTTTAAAACTTGTAACAACCCAACATTTTTGGTAAATGTGCGCAGGTGGAAGTTAACATTCCGGCGTTAAACAAGAAAATATATGTTCCGTATCCACACAATTCTACAATTGTAAAAAATCTTGAAAATTCTACTGTTTATAGCATGTGGGTAAGTGTCATCTGGTATTTTAGGCAAGTTTTTTCATATGAAAGTTTTTGCCGTTGTTCAAAAGAAAACTTTTGCTTACTTTAGAATTTCAAAAAAGGCAGCACTTATAAAGGCACAAAGTTAATTGTTCTTTATTTCAGATCAAGGTCATTGTCACTGGTTCAATCACCACAAACATCACATCAAATTTGACAGTAACCACTCCGGGAATTCCCCCTCCAAGCTGCTTTCCACGATGTAAAAAACACATGTAGCAAATCTAAATAGAATAAATTCTAAACACGCCAGACTTTATGAACCGTTATTGTCCACTTTGTAATGAGTACTTGCGACAGTACTCATGTTTAACAAAGAGTTACTAATTGCTTTACAAATTTTTGTTTAACTGCTGCTGTGCAGCATATTTCTGTACCAACAGCATAACGAGTAACTAATCTCCTGACAAACACAAACTTAGTTACACGACTTGCCAGGTAACTAAAGAGTCTGCAAAAACTGGTTGGAAAAATATCAATTAAACCTTTCCACAAAGCGAAGAAACAATACCAAATGAATAACTTCTTGGTGTTTACCAACTTTGTTCCTCAGCAAATCCAAACACGCTAAGCCCTTGGATGATTGCTGGTCTTGTGACCGGTGTGTTGCTTCTGGTGCTTGCCATTGTTTGGGTGGTGGTCATGTTTTTACGCCATAGAGACAGGTATGCTAAAAGTTGCTTCGTTTGGTCAGTGATAAAAGAAACGCACCAGTCAGTTAGGCCGTAATGAGGCTGAGTCAAATTATGACAACTTTTAATTGATTTTGAACAACTCGTTTGAAACACAAAATCCATATCGTGCTGATATATAATTGATTGTCAGAGAAGTATCACCGTGTGCTGACACATCCCCCTCGTATTACCTCACCTACTCAAAAGCATAACAACAAAAACGAAGTAAAACATACACTGTTAATTCAAGTCCACCTTTTTCGCGATTTTTCCTCCACCTTTTTACTGAAACGTGGAAAACAAACTCTGAAGCCATCGAATGGCAATAAACACCACGCTTCATTTCTTTGCATGGAAGGTTTAATGCTTAATTTTGATTGGGTTTGTATGTTACATGTTCTGTCAACTTAGTATACTATTTGAGAGAAACTGTCGCATGGGTAAAATCTCACCTAAAAGTTGTTAACCGTCTTTTGTGTTTTACATCCCAAGAAATAGCCAACCTTCACATAATAGTGAAATTTCCAACCATCAATCATCTAGGCAACCAGCAGCAGGTGACGTATAAGTTGTTCCATATAAGTTTGTTAATAGTAATGATTTGCAATATTGGTTTAAGTCTAAGGGCACGGGAGTTTGTTAATAGTAATGATTTGCAATATTGGTTTAAGTCTAAGGGCACGGGACATTGTGCGTAGGAACCAAGCACGCCTGCAACCAATCAACCATCACCTGTTCGAAGAAACAA
>QXVZ01006012.1:0-11055 GCA_008931825.1 Phallusia fumigata
GCTGTTTTCGTTCCTTGACACGCAGAGCTTTGGATCTAAAATGTGGTTATGGCGTGTTTGTAGCGTTTCACATGAGAACACCAGCTAATGTTAACAAGAAAACTCAAATATTACCTTGGTAGTTGTAGTACGCAAGTTTTGAAGCATAAGTGTCACATGACGGTTCTGCAAATAAAAGCTCAGTCCAAAATGTAAAACAAAATTGAGAAATTATGCAGCAGTGCTGTAACTACTTAACTGTAGTCAGGACAATTCAAAGTGTTAAGAAGAGAATTGATGCTGATGGATCGAGGTTATTTGCCAAAGGCAATATTTTATTCTGTTTACAGAAAAACAATTTCATTTCCTACAGTAGGAAATGAAACTGTTATGGAGGTTTTTTATAAAATACTGCCAAACGGGTAAGTCATTACACACCGTGGATTTTTATCATAATTATTTAATGTTGGCCCCGGACCTAACTCGAGTCTGGTTACTTGTAAGAGTCAGTTTGACTCCTGTCTCCAACCACGAAGGCTAATAACGACTTGAAAGATTTGTTTACGTTTACAGTTGTTGGGCACTGGTGCTAAAAATAGGACAAGAACTAAACAGTGTTTTCGGTGTTATACAAAAGAATGAAATGAAATCTTAGTGCAATCAGTGAGTAGGAGTTTGCCTACTAGTCGAACGTACTTCTTTTCTGCTGATTATGTAAAGTAAATAAACTTCCTTCAGCCAAAAGGTTCTTGTCTATTGTATTTCATATATCATGTCACTTACCACTAATGTTGCTGGAAAACTCACAAACGTAAAAGAATGTTTTGTTACAGTTCAAATGAAGTAGCGAAGTCTGACACTGGATGGAAGTCGTTGTTTGGAATCCATAGCAACAGTAACTGGAATTAACCTTGTCTAGTTCGAGTGAATTCAAGAACGTCTTATCAGCAGTGATGAATGGCTGGCCAACCCATTCCCATTCACTTTTGCAGTAAGAAAGACCTGAAAATTTGTATTTGCAAACAATTAGATACAAGTAAAATGTGATGTGTAATGCAACGAATTGTTTCCAAAAATGCGGAGACAGTGGGCCATTAAGAAGCAACTAATGTTAGAGAAGCAGGGATCTATTAATGAGACGTAGATTGGCATCTCTGTGAATCTATGCTAGATTTGCCAATGCGTAAAGATGACCCTGAGCAGCACAATAACAGGCAAATGCAGAATAGTGTGTGTACAGGTAGGAAAATTAAAGATCCCACACACTCTCTATCACAACGAAAACAGGTTCTGTTTATGCGTCGGTCATGCAACAAATAGTTTTACCTATTAAATTCGTCTTTCCGCCATTGTCTGCCGTAAAGTTTTCTACGATGTGGTATGTAGATTGGTCGTTAACCACTGCCAGCCTTCCTCCATCTTGTGTGCACTGTTTCGACGCATCAGCTTGAGTTTTTTTATCTTTCGATATTGCGTAGATTGTGTGAACTGCCGAATCTATACACGTAATATATTGGTCAACCAGGAAGGCTGCTGTTTAATTTCCCAACAGACTAGATTTGTCTACCTAACGCCTTACGTTTGGTGTTGTCTGGTAGGCTCTGACCCGGTAGTGTCGCCTTTTGACACACAAAAAAATTATAACCTGAATTGTTTTGGTAGAAAGTTGGCCGAATTTTGATGGGGACCAGTTATTTAACCATTTTAGGGCCGACAATATTCAAATTGTAAAAGAGTAGACTTTTGTGTTTTCTCTGTTGCACGCAAAAAAACTATTCAACAACTCTTTGTAATTCAAAGATGGGAGTTCTATGCTCTGCGGTACTGAATACCAACAAGCCAAAAAGTATTAGAATGCATTATCAAGTGACGATAACGCATACTTCATTAAATTTCCAACTAAACAAAGCAACCCACCTGCTGGAAGAGGCATTAGAGAATTAAGCACAAACAACAAGACGAAAAGGTACATCCTTGAACCTCAGCTGAAAACACGCGCACCTCGCACAAAGAAACCTGCATACGTGACACACGAAAATGACGCTGACACTTATACCTAGAGTCGTTTATACCTGTAAAGATTGGAATATGACACACATGCTGACACGTTTATCTTGTGTGGATCTAAAACTGTAAAGATTAAAATATGCCTGTTACTCCCAATTATATACAGGTTCCTTCTTTCTGGTCTTTTGAAATATCACTGTTTTAGCTTTCAAAGCACTTTTCTAAGATACTTGGGGTCAGGAAGGTAAACGTTCTTAGTCGCTTGAGTTATTTCCGGTTGTACCAAGTTATCATTTATCTTGCAAACGCTCGTGGCAAGGGTGAGCTTTAATAGAATTATGACTCACTTCCAACCGCGGATTTTAGCTCGCGCTGTTCAGTTTGTGGGTGCTACTCACCCCCAATGTTAAATATTTATAACATGGCGTTACACGCGTATCCAGTTGTACCTCAGCTGATTGTTAAGGTAAAAAAACAAGCCCTTTGGCAATGCATTTTACTCTTGCGTTTCAGTCATGGTCGATGCACATAAAATATTAATGGCTTGTTGTGCGATTAAGACAGGCTCTTTGTGCAAACCTTTGGCTTCCTCTATGCTACGGAAATACGTTGATTAACGGCGCTCGTTAAAAACGAACGCATTTATGACACAACATCCAGGACGATGGTTGCATTAGTCACGTTAAAGCGTTATTTGTTCGCGGGTATCGTGCAGTAGTGTAACGTTTTTTTTCTTAAACTTGCTTTCATCTGAGAATAACATTTCAAAAAGCGGAATTGAACAAAGTGAACGTAGCCACACTTGCACCCAGTGTCCAGGTAAACGTTGTTCATATTCATATATCACACAGCTGTATGAGGCTACCTTGGGGACTGGACTTAGTTAAATGCGTCAACTCTGTCAGAAGCATGCATCCACTGCTGCCATCTCATGTCCACTTTGATTTACTGCAACGGTGCAGTGAGGATGTCACTGCGCTCAGGTGGTTTCATGTAACTCAAAATCATTTCCCTCTTTTGTTTGATGTCCAGCTTGCCGCGCACCCATTGCGTCACTCAGTTCGCTTCTGATTTCCTGGAAATTCGTGGCGGGTAGCGCGTTTGCCGATACGCCGTCCTTTCATCAATCGACCACAGTTTGCATGCACAGTGCATTGTTGTGACAGTGAACCAGTCGCAGACGTTTGTCACGTAAACTCCCACATACAACCTTGTTGTATCAAACAACAAATAATTGGGGAAAATAAAAACACACCTCGGTTTAATAAAATACAAATCTTATGCTTTGTTTGCATACTATGCTCGAATGTTTGCATTGTTATCACTTTTTTGGAAAAATGCAACAGCGTTCAAGGTATGTAGGCACTTAATACATGTATGTAAACGTTGTAACTCTGCACGTTAACGCGGCTGTTGCAACTATTGGTCTGTTGTGTATTGGTTGATACACCAGTCACCAACGCAACCACAAGATCCAGGGTCTTGGTTTGCCGCAGTTTCGGGTCTGGTTTTATCGTAGAGGCTCAAACAGTGAACGTAACAACTTTACACACAGAAAACAAATAAATAATAGCGCCAAAGCTTGTTCACTTGGCACAACAGCGACACCAAGCTGAAATAAAACAAAAAACGACATTTTCATTTAAATCGTTACAGAATCAGATGTTGCTGTGAAATAAAATTCTAAGTGCTATTGTCAATGTTTCTATACTCTCAACGCTTTAGCATGAAATTTTTGACGTGGCAAATAAGTGGTTGATGTTTAAATCCAAATCATCAAAAAGCACACTTGAGAAGTGTTTCCAATTATATCCGTAATCAAACAACTCGCGAAGTTAAATTTTTCCTTTTCGCCTGTATCGCTCTCCACGTTGCTTGTAGCTGTACATTTTTCACGGTGTCCGATCGCGTCGCGCGTATAACCAGAGCCCGACTGTTTGGCGACCGTTGCTGGCCCCACGGGAGAGTGCGGTTCATCCTCTGCCAACGAGAATGCATTTTTAATGCGCCGCGCTCGGTGTCGTCCCAGGGATAGTACATCAGCTCGTATTTTTTCCCGTTTTGTGTAACGACCGGTTCGATGTCGCGATGCTGATGCCCGAGTTTCTCCCGAAGAATGCCTGAGCAAAACAGGAAACAGATATAAATGTCCTTGGTTTCAGACTTGCAAAATATATGATTGTAAGCGGAATATGTGCGTTGGTTGCCTGAGCGTTGAGTTACTCTGAAGCAACAAACCCGTAAAACTCCTAGCCCTAGTAACAAACATTCCATGTAACCACCAACCTAACCATTTCCCGACCGCAGCTTTTGGAGCGAGGTAAACCCCTGACCATATGCACCTAACCGTATTTACTTTGCTCACGTTGTTAGAGGGAACCGCTTGAGCGTCACAAGTATATGCTTTTACAAATATCAAGACAATTTATCGGCTTTATACGCCGCCCAGAAAGGAAAAAACAACAAAACTAAAAATTTGATAAAATCAGAGTCGTTTGCATTTTTTTTCTAAAGCCAAAATATTTGGTTGTAGCAACTGTGAGCATGTTTTAATAAGGTGTTTTTATTTGACTTAAAATAATTATTTTGCTGTTTGTTACGCAAAATCCGAACAACGAATGCCCAGGCGTTCAAGAAACAAACAACACCACAATTTTTAAAACTTTGAAACTGAAGATGTATTAGGAATATACCTGTGATATAGACGTCTTCCAAATGAAAGTTGCTGCGATTTGTCAACTCAGCCATGCAGTAAAGCTCACGCATGAACGATTTTGTCACAGTCCACATGCCGCCATGGCAAAACGTCGGGTAGTAGGTTTGGTCGTAAGTTTCCATGTCAATTTTCCTGAAAACAAAAATCGACTTTGATCCCTTAAGGCATTTGGAATAATAGTAAGTTTAGTTTTACTTGACACAGTGCCAATTTGCCTTTGATGCTAAGTTACATTCCAATAGGAAAGATATATATTTTGCAGCGGATATTTAATGAAAGTCGTGTCAAACCACATGTAAACAAAGAGTTTTGTAAAAGAGAAAATGACTTTCAATGTGATTTAAAAATAAGGTCATTTTATGTATTTGAATGCGCTTTCCTCAGAAACCTGTTGAACATTTCAATTTAGGCTTAGTTTGTTTCTATTGGTTAAATAGGACTTTCAGAACAAAAGCGTTTTGGCAAACTTTGTTGACTTTGTTAGTTTTTTTTCGATCACTATCGAAAAATGTGCAAAGTATTTGTTTTTGCTTCTAGCAACCAAAAAGTGAATTTTTCTGTTTTGTAGTTTAACAAAATAGTCACACATTGGAAGAGAGCAACTGGTTCGTATGTGCAAACAGATTTCAACTATACATTTCGCCAATTGCCAGTTTCCAAAAAAATTTTACAGTTTTTTTAACCAAATTTTTTACCACATAAACGTTTTTTCAATCCAATTTCAGTTCTTGAGTAAACGATTTGGGATTTGTGCAATTTCCTTAGTTTTATGCAAAAAAAGAAAGAAATTTTACCCTAAAATTAGCAGCAATACTTATTAACGTACCATTTGTTCCCTTTCTTTCGGTTCGGTTTTAAATCTTTATCGTAGAGAAAACCGCAATACAAGACGCGACTCTTTGCAGCGCGATCAAAAAACGTCACAATGTTCATGAGGTGCATCACGCAATCATCGTCAGTCACGGTGTAAAACTGTGAATCTATGTGACCCTCCAGTAGATATCGCATCGCTGACAAAACCTGCATCAGGTTTTAGCTGATAAAGTATTCACTCGGGGCCTCCAAGAAAAAATGTTCAAAGCGTTACAACCAATTTTGGCCCGCTAATACTTACAAATAGTTTGGGAAATAAAAATTATAATTGAGGCTAAAATTGTAAGTAATAATTTACTGTGCATTGAACTTTGAAAAAGCCCATTTAATGACCAAATTAACGAGGTTGTAAAAAGCTTTTATATGTGAAAATTTTATTTACACGGTCTATAGGACACATCCATAGCTCTCTCGTCCTGCTGGACCCTTTTTTATAGCCCCTGAATTCACCATTCAAGGTAATTTCGTTTTGGGTGAATCCTTAATAGCTTTGATTGAGGTGTACGAAATGTACATATTTTGCCTTTTAAAAACGCACCTTTGAAGGTAAACTCTTGTAGCTGTCCTCAAATTCGCACTGGAGGATGTCTCCAAACAGTTGATTCTCCTCACTCAGAGCTTGCTCTTCCATCAGCCCTGCTGCCCTCCCCACAACAAATAACACCACCAAGCGTTTCTGGCGCAAGACCTCTATCGAACCCCAAGTTTCACGAATCTGCTTTCTCCGTTCAAAGTTATTAGGAGATGTTTTGACGATAAAAATCATCCAGGCCCGCTGCTCCATCTGTGCCCAAGGGAAAAGCAACGAGCCGCATTTCGGCATTGGATGAGGCTTGGCGTTGTATTTCAAAAACGACAGTGGAAGATGGCTGAACGTGTTCGTGAAGTGCAACGTGGGTACGCGAATGCTGCATTCAAAGTCCTCTGGGTTTTCCTCACTGTCTGTCGCTGTCCTTGTCCAGGATTTAATAGGAACGTCCTTTGCAACTTGGATATAGTAACTGTTATTTGCAGCAGTAAAGTTGTCCACTGTTGCCTCCTTTGCCGCTGTGGTCGGTGTTGCACTTCGCATTTCCGTAATTGCGGCTTTGGATGCTTTTAAGCTTGCGGTTTTCGACTTAAGTGTTTTTGGGGCTAGACCAACTATCACTCCCACAGTGAAAAGAACGATCACTGTAAAAATCCACTTAAGGTTTGATACGGACACTCTACAGCGGCGAAAATACATCACCAAGTCCTGCAAAGAAAAACTGCACAGTTTGTCCCCCACAAGCCTTTTCCTCATGTCCATTTTGCACTTTTGCACAAAAAATCAAACATTCGGTTCTACTGTATTTATCTATAGTCCTCACTCATAGGTAATTTTAGCTTTTGGTTAAACAAGTAATTCACGCTTAGCTCTTACTGAAAGAAATATATACTTCGTCAAAAAGGGGGCACCGTCGGGATTTGTAAAAACAGCACACGCCAAATGAAAGATAAAAAATAGTAAAATATTGTTACTTATCACCATCGAAGCCACTTTATCTGCCATATATGCCGTTCTGCGGTGAGTTAACTTATTCGAAATAAACGTGGTTTGTCCTCACTTATACCTATAAATCAATATAAAATATTCCTGAATATTTTATACTTCTGTTCATATCATGCAAATTTCGGCTCAACATTACAAAAAAGACTTGTTTCACACAGAGATGCCACACAACCCAATCCCGATGCGCAAGTCTCAGTCGTTTCGCTGCAAGTGCGCCAATTATCGTTGACCGCGGCCGAGCGTACGGTAGCAGAAAATCCATTGCCTACTTTGATCAATCACTGCACATTCGCTGTGATACGGTTTTAACAGGGCGACCCCAAACCGGTTGATAGCGTGGAAAACTCTTTGCACGCATCAATATTTCATGCGATGGGAAATGAAAATGCACGATCATGTTCCGTCCCGACTCGGGTTGATCAATAAAGGCTCTCGATGGATATTCCTGCGTTTGTCTGATATACAATCCGGCCTGTTCGGATAAGCAGCGGTTCGATGGCCGTGTTAGTGTTGCACTGCGTTTTATACGCGGACGCATGGGTGCATAATGCATGAGAGGTCGCCGCAAATGATCCCTATCGGCTCGTTTCGACATTATTCCTGGACTTTTGACAGGTCTGCGGTTCCCTGTGAACTGATGGCTCTTCTGATGCTGTTATGTTTTATTCAGGGTTGCGCGAGTTTACGGGGCAATATATACGGAGCGGAAACATGAAGGAACATGGGAAAATGTGTTCATTGTAATTGGATACGCAGCGTATCAAAAGGCGCATGTTAAAAGAATTCTGAAAAATTTAAAACAACACCGCATGATCGTTAACCCTGGTGCCCCAAAGTGTAGATGTTGTGATATTAAATGATCGAATGCAATAAAAATTTCCTTATTAAAAAAGCACAACTGTCAGAGAATTGTCATGTGTTCCCAAATGAAATTGGCTCTGCATGTGAAGGCAAGTCAGTGGTGTACATCAGATTAGGTGGATACACAACAAAAACACGATCGTGCAGTTTTTATTTTTCAGTTATTACTTTTTGGATGACATTTATAACCTTTATGATCTCTTGACATGTAAGCTGCTCTAAAAAATCGTTGACCCAGTTACACACGTATCCTTGATCTACTGACTTGGCCATAACACTGCAATACGAAAACCTTACACTGAAACAACGGCCTTTTCGGGTATTCAGTTAAACACTGTTAACAAAAGTAAACCTGTCTAATCGCTTTCGCTCTTCTAGACACCAGACGGTTGTGACGCCGACAAGTGGGATGCTTGATGTTAACTCAACTCCTCACAGCAGCACTTGTCTTCGCGTGTTTNACGTATCCTTGATCTACTGACTTGGCCATAACACTGCAATACGAAAACCTTACACTGAAACAACGGCCTTTTCGAGTATTCAGTTAAACACTGTTAACAAAAGTAAACCTTTCTAATCGCTTTCGCTCTTCTAGACACCAGACGGTTGTGACGCCGACAAGTGGGATGCTTGATGTTAACTCAACTCCTCACAGCAGCACTTGTCTTCGCGTGTTTGCTGTGAATCTCGCCTGAGGAGAACCCTCAAGATGGTGCTCGTCTCTTCTCCGACGTTAAACGCTTGCGCAGTACCTGCTGTTACATGTGGCCTTTTCAATGAGTCTCGAGAAAAATGTAACCTGTTTGGATCAGGTCTAAAGCGTTGCAATTGTATCATGTCTGTTTCTATTTAAGCCTCTGGTTGGTTGATCAATCAAAATCAAGTAGTTTTAATTGGTCAAAGTCATAGCCCGGCGTTTAACTTTACCTTACTATACCTTGATATGGGACGTTCTGCTACCAAGAATCTTTGGCAAAAGATCTGTTTTGCAAAAATATACACAATACTGTTTTGCATTTGAGAAAGCCTCAAGAAACGACATCAGAAAAGTAGAAAATCAATTGACATTGCAGCCTAAAGGCAAGGCGTCTCTAAAAATGAGCTACAACAATAGACTTCCAATTTAGACACAGTTGAAAATCAAAAATTCTGACCGCTCTAAACTCCAACAGCAAGAACTTGTGCCATCGGTGTGCACGATGTGCAAAAATACAGATAATTACAAACTCCCAAAAATGTATGACGAGCAGCTCATGAACAAAGTAAAACCAATGATGCCGCCTTTAACTCCAGTTTTGAGAAAATGGCGAAAGTTGACATGAGGTTCTACCTAAGCATTTCCGCTTTACCACATTGTGAAATATGTTTAACCAAACGACTGATTACCAAAAACTCGGCGAAGACCTTGTAAGTTTCGCTTGGCGTTTATAGTGTGAAACCCACTACCCCTATTTTTTCTATTTCGAACACATGTACACAATGTTAGCAAGCACTGCTTTGAAGTTGTTGTCACTGTCACTTGACCATGGCTCCAAACCGCATCAAGTAAGCCACAATAGACGGCATTATTAAACGTATAAATCTAATAGGCATCGTAAAATATGGCGTCATTAAAAATGTGTTACAACAATGATCTGTCCAATTCAGATGTACTGTAACCCGAAACGAACATTATGAGGCAACTTTAAACTCCAACTAAAAACTTGGCACGATGTGCAAAAACCTGTGCATAAACATTTTTGCCAATCGAGTCAAAATGTACGCGAAGATTTCGGTGACGACAGGTAAAAGTTTAAATTCGTGCTGGAAAAAATGTTGACAAACTTACGATACAGCCTTATGAATATAGTGACTGTCTTTGCTGGAGGCGTGCTGTTTGTTATAATTTTTTTCCCACAACTTGATATGACCGTCTGCCATTGAGAAACTGCAACATGTTTCTATACGTTCCTGCAAAATTTCGCCTCTGTACAAAAAGTAGCTGCTTTGAACAGTACATCATTCTGCAGCAGTAAACGTTAGCGTACATTGCAATACATGCGAAATTTTTTCCAAAATTGAAGAAAAGTAAACAACACGCAGCACAGA
Source organism: Phallusia fumigata (assembly GCA_008931825.1). NCBI lineage: Eukaryota > Metazoa > Chordata > Ascidiacea > Phlebobranchia > Ascidiidae > Phallusia > Phallusia fumigata. Next base: position 10,059 of record QXVZ01006012.1, read on the forward strand.
TACCAAGTCAAAGCAAGCTTTTCAGTCACCAACGTGTAACAAACATTGACATTAATGTCTGCCTACTACGTTGCCAAAATATTTAACCAAACGACGACTACCAAAAACTACAGCCTTAATCAGCATCACAAAGAGCAACGCTCTCTTTTCTGATTTTTACTCAATATTCCTGTCTGCTTACGCACAGCAGTACAGCATGCCTGATGCAGTAAGCTATATTTTAGCTGATGTGACGTAACATCCTTGCGAGTTCTGCACGCCACACAATCAGCAATGTCCCGGCAGCACGTTTTCGACCCAAAACTTATTGGCATTCATCAACAGCTTTCCGACTGTTTATCCTTCGGTTTCTGTCCTGGTAAAAAACATATCCATTAGCGCCGGTTGACAGAAATATATATGTTGCGATCCTCGACTGTTTGTCATTCCGATTGTAGTCGGCGCTCGGCCTTTGTGTGACGAACTGTTACAAGGCGATTGTGTTCTTAGTCGCGACGTTTGTCCTTTCAGCTCGCCGAAAGTGGTGTTGCGCTTTTAAGCTCTGCTACTGACGGCACTTCGAACCTCTGATCTTGCCAGTTTTGACAGGCAAAAAATTTTGTTCACATTCAGAGCTTAATCGCAAATAAAGGTCATTTCGAAACTTTCGACAAATTGCGTGACGTTTTGGAATTTTCGATGACGTAACAACGTCTGATGAAAACAAGATGGAGTATTGTACATAAGCAGATACATAAAGCCATGTGCAGCTCATAGGAAAAGTGGGTTATTCTAAACTTTATAAAACTGTAGTTGATTTCTGGTTGCAGTAAAAAGGCCTAGCATATAAAGTCAATGATATATTTATCAATAAAAAGGCGTAAATCCAAAATTGATAAAAACCCACTCGTTTCATACCGTTTAAAACGATTCTTTGAAAGCGTTACAAGAGTTCTGCCAACCGATAAATGATATCTAAATCTTTTTAAACAAAAACTATTAAAATAGGCTTTCGGTA